>JAOSBN010000003.1:944796-957229 GCA_027563595.1 Erythroxylum suave
GAATCAATTCTGTGTAATTCTATTAAACTCCTGTGAAAGTGATTAAGCTGGGTGAGGGCCCCGCAGACGTAGGCCGAAAGTGCCGAACTGCGTTACCAAATTTCAGTGTTTCTTTTATTTTTTGATTCAGCCCTTTTTTTTTATTTTGTTGGTGACGAAGAAATTCGTGGCTTGTTTGCGAAGTTATTAACACATTCAGTTTTTCAGGGACAACTGGCACAAAAATTTTTAAATCTTTCCCAATATTCGTAGAGTGTTTCTCCCGTATGTTGTCGAATTCCACAAATTTCCTTTCGAATATTGGCTGCTCTCGATGCTGGAAAATACTTTTCAAAGAAAAGTCTCTTCATTTCAACCCATGTTTGCACGTTTTCTCTGGCTGAATAGTACAACCAATCTTGCGCATCATCTTTAAGGGAGAACGGAAAGGCTCTCAACTTAATTTGCTCTTCCATCACATTCGTCAGCTTCATCCCCATACAAACCAATCGAATTCCTTCAAGTGCTTGTACGGGTCTTCTCCCGGTAAACCCCTGAAAATAGGCAACAAATGGATCAGCCCAGATTTTAATTCAAAGGTATTGTTATGACCTAAATTCAGGAAATTGATGCAATGAGGTTGTTGCACATTCGTGGGTGCGGCTAGTTCCCGAAGAGTGAGGTTTGCAGCTATTCTATCCATTCTCTGCGTATCTTTTTGAAGTTTGGTTTGTTTCTGCAGTCTTTTAGCTGTCTTTTCGATCTTAGGATTGTATTGCAAATTCTCTGATTGGTTTGAATGCATAACGTACATAAACCGTCAAAAATTTCCCGGCAACGGTGCCAAAATTTGATACTGCTGTCTCTTGCAACCAAATTCGAAAGAAATTACTTCTGTTAATACATTTTAATGTAGTAGCAGTAAGTGGATATCATTCCCACAAGGAATCTTAACGGCAACGAAATTACGAATTCAAATGAAACAAAGTAACGAAATTAGGGGGAGATTTTAATTCACGCAATATATAAAAAGAAGTAAAAGAAAAATTGCAAATTGAAAGCAATAATTGAATCTGAAAAATTAATAGGAAAATACCTTGGTTTTCACGTCACCGATGTTATCGCGCTAATATGGATCATCGACATAAAATTGCAATCATTAACAAACATTAATTGGAAATATTTTCTCTTAAGAGTAATAACTAGAAATATGTATCCTAGCATTCTTATTAAACAACAACCTAGATACGATCACAGGTTTAATTGAATAATAACTTTACAAACCAAGAACTAATGAGCAAGTGAAATACATGTACAACATGCAATCAATCAAGCGAATATCTCCTTAGAATTTTTCGACTCTAATATAGAGAAGACAATCCTAATTGCTACTTGTGATTAGCGAAACTGAACGTCATATTTCGTTAATCTAGCGATTGAACAAATTAATACCTACTTGCGCACCTAGAAACCAATGAATTAAATTAGAGAGAGTAGATCGGAAGATATTCAATGTTTGTTAACAACGTAAACTTTATTCAAAACATCTCACACATACTAGGGGATAACATGGATCCCCTCAACCAAGACAAAAAGTTTAGCTACTCATGCTAGAATTGAAAATGAAAGAAATAACAAAGCATAAAGTCTTCATCCCTGGTCCTTTACTAAAAAATACGAAAATACTAAAGGAAGAAGTGCAGAAAACGTAAAAAACTAAAAGAAAACAGCAAAACGAAAATCTAAAAGCTAGCTGCGTGAACAGTATCGTGAACAGTACCTACAAGTATTGTTCACGATGCCTCCCGATCCCTTTCTTTTTCATCCTATCTTGCAGATCACATTTCCCACATGTTCAGATTGTGAATCTCCATCAATCTTATCTTAAAAGATTATGAAAATTTCAAAAGAATCAGATTCAGCTTTTGAAAGCAGATCTGAAAATTAATTTCATCCTTGCACGTGGCCACGTCTAGTGATTGAATTGCTGCTAGATTTGGAATTTCGGATTTTCTTCATTTCTTTTTCATCTTTTTGATTCAATTTCGTCTCTAAGGTGTTAAAAATCATCTACAAATAATTATAAGACAATTCCATTAATTTTGAATAATAATTTCAACACATTAAAAAGAATTAAGTACAAAATAAGCGCAAATTGATAACTTAACAACACTTCACAATTTCGTTAAGTTGGCATTACGAGGTGATCTTGACCAAGTTCTGTACCTGAGTCTTGTCCATACAATTTCACAAGAAACAGGAACTGTTGCGATGGAAGCAGTAGAATAAGATAGTGATGACCAAGAAATAGAAGAAACCAGCTTCAATAAGAACAAAAACTATATCATTATGCACTCTGGCATCACCTAAAGACAGAACGACTTTGGGAGATGTTAACAGACAACTATATTTGATCAAGAAGGCTTTTCTGGATATATAGGCTCTATGGATGCTTAGACATGTGATGGACTTTTGATCAAATCTCAATGCTTTATATATATATATAACGGTGATACCTATAGCAGCCATATCCTTAAAATTTTCACCAAATAAACTGTGAGATATATGCAATAACTTAATCAAGTGACATACTCAATCCAACTAATATTTACAAGTTCAGCGTATCTCTATTCCAAACAATCTATTTTCTTTGAAGTTTTCAAATGGCTTTCAACCTTCTTTATTAACACTCGAACTATACTGCCATAACTTCTATATATATCTATTTTTTTATAAAAAAATTGAATATTTCATTAACTATACTCAAAACTAAAACAACATTACAACGAGTTCAAAACGAAAACGGTATATAGTACTGGTACAAAAGGGTAATAAACGAAGCCAATAGAGTAACCTGAGAAACCACATTAGAGATTCCACCTAAATCTCATGTCAGGAGAGAGAGAAGACTGGAGATTTTTTGCAATTAAGACTGCTTTAATCCAATTAATTATCCTATCAGCTACTAGATATTTCCCCTCTTCACTGTTAGTATATCTATGAGAGTTACGTTCCTTCCAAATAAAGTAAGTAGAAGTAGTAAAGGTAGTTTTAGCAAGAATGACATTAGGCATACCATGTTTAGATTTCTTGATAGCCTAGTTAAGAGATTGTTCGCAAGTATAAGAATAGTTATGATCAGTTAGTAAGTGCAAAATCCTACTCCATACTACTTTATAGAAACTGCAGAGAAAAAAGAAAAGATCTCTATTCTCTACTGCCATTTTACATAAAACATAAGTTGTATCCATAGTGCCATGCCATTGACAAATATGTGACATTTCAGAAAATTATTATAATAAAATAAAGTTTTTAACAATAGTTTTCTAATTGCCAACAACTTTGATAGAAGTATTACTCTTTATAGTATCATTAAAGTACCATAATTTGCAAGAGTTACAACCTACAGGAACTTTTGAAATGTTTGTGACACTGTTCAAAAGGACTCTTTTTATAGATGAAATCATTTAATTGCTGCAACAATTTGCTTCAAACATTCTCCTGTTAGTGCTTGTTCCTAGAAAGTCAGTAGAACTTTCACATCTCCTGTTAAGAACAAAACGGCAGCACAGCGACACGCAAACGCAGAGTCCAAAAGCAAAATGCGGAAGCTCAGGGAGATTTCACCAAAACACAGCAGCAGGAGAAGCCAACATGAGCAGCCCAAGACGACTCACAGCATAAAGGATTAAGGTAAAATGTAAAACGCAGAGCAAAACACGGCACCAGATCAAGCCAAAACGACGCAGCAGAAGGAAGGCCAGAATGAACAAAACACGCAGCAGAGAAAAACATGTGGCAGAGAAGAAAATGCAGAAGAATAAAACACGCAACAGTAGTGTCGAATTCGTGATTGGAAGATATAAGCTTTATCTCCATCTAATCTCTTCAAAATAGAAGAAATAAGCAAAAAAATCATCCAAAGATCCAGCTATGTGCGGATCTTTGGATGATTTTCAAAATATATGGTTTTCAAATTTCCTGAAAATCAAAAGCAAAGTAAGACGACGGACCGATGAAATGTTCAAAAATGGTTGGACGCTTCACAATTTCGCAAAGTTGGCATTACCAGGTGGTCTTAAGTCTTAACACCTTATTGCTCTAAATACACCAGGAAAGTTTCAGAATCTTACTGCTCAAAAGAGATGGAGTGAAATGGCAGTAATACATTCTTCCGATCAATCCCAAATTTATTTGGCAATGCTTCAAAACTGGAATTAATTGAAATTAGTGACAATAACTTTGTTGTTTCATTGGAAGAGTTTTATCAATGGAGGACAACCTTTTAACTGGTTCCATTCCCTCTGAACTTAGAATGTTATCCAACTTGCTAGCTGAAAACGTCAAAGAAAATGAAGCCATATTCAGGTGAAAATAATACTCTCCGTGTATGAGAGTGTTTTTATTCATGTGTTAACTACTGAAAAACTATAGGGGGTAGTAGTTTCGTAAACTTTCCAATTTTACTGTGATTGTCTCTGGCACAAACAAAAACAAAAACAATTAAAAACAAAATAACAAATAACACCAAAAATTTGGTAACGAAGTTTGGCACTTCTTGCCTACGTCTGCAGGGCCCTTATCCAGCTTAATACTTTCACCGAAGTACAATAGATTTATCCAAGGCTTTACTGAGCTGACACTACTCAACGCTTGACACTGTCTCTCATCCTCACTTCCTATGAAAGATTTTCACTTCCAATAACATGACCGATTCGTGTTAACCTCAACAGAGGATTTTTCTAAACAACTATTAATTAAAAGATAATTAATAAAAATAACTCAAGTGATCAATCAACTAAAAACATAACAATAATACAATTGAGATAAAGAGAAGAACAACTTCCTGAAAAGTTCAGCTCTACTGAAATAAATTTAGAAGTCGTCGTAACAACTTGAGAAAGCAGTCCACTCAAGAGCCACTCCACAAAGCTGAACGTGCAACTTAAGCAACACCCCACAAAATCACACACACCATACACTTCAGCTGTTCACATAATTCGATCTTTATATGGTCACACGAAAACTTCCAGCCAAAGAACCAACGTATAAAGAGAGAGACATGTCTTCAACTGTGTTTTTCAAAAATGCAGTTGACGCACACTACACCATTGGTGCGCAATCCATCGGTTTAACATTCAGCCAAAGCCTTCATAAAGTAAAAATAACCCTTCCAATGAAAGAGCTGAGTTACGCAGATGTCAACACCACTTCAGCTATGTTTTTCAAAAAACCAAATTAACACACCAATGTACCATGAACGCAAAACCACCTTATTCACCTGTTTGCCAAGATAGAGACATACACAACTCTGTTGTTAAAGACCCACACAGGCATACACAAAAACCCATTCACATGATCCTAATCCAAAAATCCAACAATCATCCACAAACTTTTCAAGATACACATCTATTCAAGATGGGATTCTATAACATCTAGAACATTATCCAAATAGTTTTTGAATCCAAGTTAATAAAAAATCTAATAAGTCCAATTTATAAAAATATGTCAAAATAAAATAAGTAGATATATACACCATATATCAACAACTACAAAGAATGAATCTCTCTATATATCTTCGACGAATGATTGGAGCCATATATATAAATTATTTACAGATAAACAAGTAAAATAACAGAACATCTTCTAGAGTTTATTATTGTGTAACAAACATTTTACTAACTTTACACTAACTAAAATAACAAACTATAAGAGCAGAGCACATGATCTCTACATGCTTGGAGTGACATTCATCACCCACCCCCTGCTAGTTGAAGTATGGTACATGCACAGCTTGAGAAGTAGGTGAGAGTATTGTTTAGAAGTAAGGATCTTGGTGAGTATATCAGCCAACTGATGTTGGGTAGGTAGGTATGTTAATTGAAGAAGCCCTTCTAAAACTTTCTCCCTTGTAAAAATGGTAGTCAATATCTATCTGCTTGGTCTGTTCATGGAAAACTAGATTACGATCAATATGCAGAGCTAATTGCTTGTTGCAATGAAGAATGACAGGCTTCAGGTTTGTGACACCTAATTCCTCCAAAAGTCTAACCAACCATGTAACTTCAGAAGCTGCCTTAGCTATGGCTCGATATTCTTCCTCAGAAAAGGAAGTGGAGAAAGTAGATTGCTTTTAGACTTCTAAGAAATTGGACTATTACCAAGCTGAATTAAGTAACCGGTAATTGATCGTCTTGATGTGGGACAAGCAGCCCAGTCGGAATCAAAAAATGCTTACAAGTGTAGGGTTTCTATGGCCTTCATCAAAATGCCTTAGCCAATGGTACCTTTAAGATATCAAAGAAGGTGTTGCAAAGTAGTTATATGTTGAGTAGTAGGCTTGGACATGAATTGATTGAGGATTTGAACAACGAAGGAAATATCAGGACAAGTGTTGGTGAGGAAGTTTAGTTTGCCAATGAGAGTTTGATAACTAGTAGGATTTGATAAAGGGTCCCTAGAGTCAGGAGAAAGTTTGAAATGTAAGGGCAAAGGAGTGGCTACATATTTGTCATGTAGCATATGTGAGTCTTCCAAAAGGTCATGTGTGAATTTCTTTTGAGTCAAAACAATACCATTAGGTAAATAGTTAACCTCAAGACCTAGAAAATAATGCAAAGTACCAAAATCTTTGAATGTAAAATTAGCATCAAGGTGAGTTTTGAGATTAGCGATGAGAGCCTCATCTAAACCAGTTACCAATATGTCATCTATATATACAGCAATGATAGTGATTAAAGTACTGTACTTCTTGAGAAAATGATCATACAGGGATTGTTGAAAACCCTTAGAGAGAAGAGAAGACTTTAATTTACTGAACCATTGTCTCTAGGCCTGTTTAAGGTCATAAAGAGACTTTTTTATTCGACACACCTTCTGGTTAGGATTGGAAATACCTTAGGGTACCTCCATGTAGAGTTCTTTAGTTAAATCTCCATGCAAGAAAGCATTATTAATATCAAGGTAATATAAAGGCCAATGCTTAAAAGCAACATGGGCAATAATGCATAGAATGGAAGCCATTTTAACCATGAGAGATAAAGTCTCGGTATAATCGACTCCATACTGTTGACGATTACCTTAACCAACCTGGCCTTGAATCTGTCAAGGGAGCCATCAGATTTTAACTTAAATTTATACACCCATTTTGAACGTAAAGCTTTCTTTCCTGGTGGCAAGTCAGAAAGCTCCCAAGTAGCATTAGCTTGTAAGGCTGCAATTTCACTGTTAATGGCATTAACCCATTTAGGATCTATGGCAAATGTTCAAAAATGGTTGGACGCTTCACAATTTTGTGAAGTTGGCATTACCAGTTGGTCTTAACACCTTATTGTTTTAAATACACCAAGAAAGTTTCAGAGTCTTACTGCTCAAAAAAGATGGAGTGAAATGGCAGTAATACATCTTCCGATCAATCCCAAATTTTCTTGGCAATGCTTCTAAATTGGAATTAATTGAAATTAGTGACAATAACTTTGTTATTTCATTGGAAGTGTTTTATCTACAGAGGATAACCTTTCCATTGGTTCCATTCCCTCTAAACTTGGAATGTTATCCAACTTGCTAACATTATATTTAGACATAAACAGATTGTCTAGCCATGTAAGGACATCGATGTATACATGCAACCATTAATTGATGACTTAAACGATCTATGGGAATTTGGATTCTAAAGTTTTGATGTTGTTGAAGGCGAACCATTTATAAAGCATGCTGTTGTTTTGTCGACTATAAATGGTTTCCCAACTTATGGGAATTTGTCTGGGTGGAGCACTAAAGGGTATATGGCTTGTCCTGTGTATAACCATCAAACATATTAAAAAAGGATACAAAGTAAAATATGTTATACAGGTCATCATCGTTATTTGGAACATGGGCATAGATGGCAAAGAAGTAAACAGTTTAATGGCACAGTAGAGTCAGGGGAAGCTCTAATGTAGTTGTCCGATGATGATATTGTTTACCAACTGTCATATTTGGGTAATATTACACCTGGCAAACACCCAAGTAATAGAAAGAGTAAGAGAAATGATGTTAAATTGAATTGGACCAAAAAAAGCATATCTTTCAACTTGCCATATTAGAAGGAATTACTATTGAAGCATAATCTTGATGTCATGCATATTGAGAAAAACATTTGTGAGTCCATTTTAGGGAATATCATAGGACTTGATGGGAAATCCAAAGACACAATTAAGGCTAGACTTGACTTGGAAGACATGAATATTAGAAATGACTTACATTTGAAAAGAAGAGATGATGGCTCATACATTATTCCCTTTGCTTGTTACAACATGTCAAAAAGTTAGAAACAATCATTATGTCAGTTCCTCCAATTAGACAAATTTCCTAATAGGTATGCATCAAATATAGGTTGTTGTGTGAATGATAAAAAGGAAAAAGTGTTAGGGTTGAAAAATCATAATTGTCATGTACTTTTGCAATGACTACTTCCTGTTGGAATACGTGAGTATTTGTCAAAGGATGTATCCATTACTTTAGGTCAATTAGGAGAGTTTTTAAGCAATTATGTTGCAAAACACTTAAAGTTGAAGAGCTTGATAAAATGGAAAAAGACATAACATTGATTTTATGTAAGCTTGAAATATTATTCCCTCATCGTTTTTTGATGTTATGGTGCATTTAGCAATTCACTTACCATATGAAGCAAAACTTTATGGACCAGTTCAATTTCGACAAATGTTTCCGATTGAAAGGTAATTCATATTAAATTCAACAAGTTTTCTATGTTATATGTTTGTAACAATTCCTAAGTTTATAACTGTTTATGTTCAGACTTTTATGCTCTCTTAAGCATTATGTACGTAATGGAGCTTGACCAGAGGGGTCTATTGTAGAGGCTTATATAGCAAATGAATGCTTGATTTTTTGTTTAATGCACTTAATTGATGTGGAGACAAGATTTAATAGACCAGAACGTAACTTTGATTTTCATGAGGACAGTGGGTTGTCTATTTTCTCCCAAAAAGTTAGGCCACTTGGTGTGGGTAAATATGTGGAGTTAACTAAAGACGAATTCGAAATCATCTATTAGTATATTTTGAACAATTGCAAGAAAGTCGATACATACATGGAGTACATATAACAATTTTCTTCATTCACTCTAGATCTTACTGTCGTTGTCTTTTTTAAATAGAGAGCATAAAGACACAATTAGTAGTAAAGGGATTATTATTGTTGAAGAAAGACATAGGCAAAAGTTTGTATCATGGTTTAGAAATCGAGTAAGTTTCATATTTATTACATATTATGAAAATACAAGAATGTCTCATCCTTATATTTGTTTTCAATTTGTCATACAGATGATATGGTTACATAACCGTAACTTACAAGAAGCGACAACAACATTATATAGTTTGACATATGGGCCTCATATTTATGGGAAGAAATACACAGGTTGCTTTGTTAATGAGGTGAGATTTCACATACAAGATCGAGATAGTCGAGTCAAAAGTCAAAATAGTGGGGTTGTCATTGAAGGATGTCATGACGACGAAAGCATTGACTTTTACCGTGTCATCTTTTGAAATATTAAAGTTGCACTACATCAAGGATAAGAATATTGTTCTACTTAAATGCAAATAGTTTGATCTAATTGACATGAAAGTGAATGGGCACATTACTAGCATAAATGTTAGTAAGACATGGTATGATAATGATCCTTTTGTCCTTGTAAGTAAAGCCAAACAAGTTTTCTACGTCAACGATATTGTATTGGGTAGCAATTGGAAGGTTGTTCAAAAATTTCAACAAAGGAACGTGTTTGATTTTTGTGAAAGGGATATTGGTCAATTGGATGAGGATGTAGATGAAGTCTATCAAGATGTTAGATTAGAGTTCAATAATGAAGGCATTCCAGTAGAAGATGCAGATATATCATTATTCCATAGGAGAGATGTTGAGCCTAACATAGTTTAACTAGATGAAGTCCAAGCCCATCTTATCTTACAAACTGAAGAAGACTATACGTAGGATGAATTAAATGGCAATGACGATACTTTGCTCGAATATATTAGTGATAAAGAATCCAACAACAATGTACTTAATGATGACGATTTTCAAAATCTTGATCATGATGATTGAATGTAAATAAATTGTTTGTATTGATTGACATGTTATGTTCATAATTGGCTTATGTTGTTAATGTTTTACTTATGTTAATTTACAATGACTACATGCATATTTTTAATGTTTCACTTATGTTTTTGTGGAATGTTTTGCCAGAATATTGATGTTTGAGTTAAGATTATACGTTATGTTCATATTTCGTTTTACACAGGTTCAATATAATGGCACCTAGTAGAAACAAGGGAAAGAGGGTGGTAACTACTGAAGAAGTTCCTCCCACACAATAACCAATTATTGCATCATCAAATAAAGACAATCAGCAACAACCTTTACCAACATCGTCTGTTAATAATAAGGGATCTTCAGGTATGTTATTGTTAACCAAACATATTTACATTAATGCTCAAATTACTCATTACATGTTTAGTGTGTTTTTCTTATTATGATTTTTTTTTGTTTTTAGGTTCCAATATTAGCTTAGAAAACGAGATAGAGGTATCACAAAAGGAGCTGAGTTGCAATGGATGAATGTTGCAATGGGTAGCAAATTGTCTATGATCATTGACCCCACGCAACGTCGTCCTATAGATAAGATTCAATCTGCAAAATTGTCCAGTGAGTTGGGCGTCGTTGTGAGGAATGAATTGTCTTGCCTTCAGCAGGCCAGGCAATTGAAGGAAGACAACTTACTCCAAAATGCTTTGGACAAAGTTTCGTTAATATTTCAATTCATTTGATTATATGTATTGTGATTTTACTTAACAAAAACAGTAACTTAACTTATATGCGTTCTTTACAAATGAAGCTCAATATCATTGATATCGACAAGCCTAAGATTTCAAGCTGTGTTAGTTCATTGTTGAAACAAAGGGTGAAGGATTATCGATATAGACTTCATAAATATTATCAGTCTTTCCCTTCCGATGAAGAGGTAAGGAGACATGTTTCAAAACGGGTGACTCTAGAAAATTGGAGTCAAATGTGTGATTATTGGACCTCACTGAAGGTTTAGGTTTGTTTTATTCTCTTCATTTATCCTTCTATTAATTTTGTTTATACATTTCATGACTACTTCTCTTAATTTAGGAAAACCGTGAGAAAGCTAAGGTGAACAGAGAAAAAATGAAGACTTCTCATAATATCGGCTCCAAATCATTTGTTGTCGTCCAACAAGAATTTGTAATTGTAACGTTTTCAACTTATTATTCTATTTCTTAATATAATAAATTCTATTATCTTCTAATTTATTAAATTCATATAATAAAGCCAAATACAACTCCAAGGACAAGAGTGTGATAGGATCATACTTTACAAGCTAACACACTACAAGGAAGGTGAAGGCTGGATGTTTGAAGAGGCATAAAGTAATTATGTAAGTACAAACAAATTAATATTATAATTTATTGTTCTATGTAATACTAAGTAATAATTTTTTAGTTAACTCGATCTTGCACTTTAGATTGTAGGACAAGATGCAGGAGTTGTTGCAAACGTCATTGTTTGAGGGGAATCAGCCCAATGTCAACGACATTTGTAACAATTTCCTTGGTACAAGATCGGGCTATATCAAAGGTCTTGGTATGGCCCTAAGCCTATTGGTGCATCTTCGTCACAACTAGCATAAGTCACGACGCTTCAAAAGGAGAACCAGGCATTGAAGACTAAGTTACAATGTATGGAAGAGAAGTTAGATTTTAATGTAAAAGAAGTGAACAAGCTTAAAAAGATGGTCAAACAATTATTAGGCTCAAAGTGTGTCAGTAATAGTGACGACAATGAGGAGTTTTAGTTTGTATATGACCTATAATTATTTTTTATATAAAATGTATTCCATTTTTAATGTTTATTTTTTATTTATTATTATTTAAAAATATGTCACCCATTAATTATAAAATGTAACTAATTTATATTTCAAACTGTCTTAAAAATTGTTATAAATTAAATTAAAATTGTTTTTAACAATTATAATAGAATTAAATTTAAAATAAAAAATATTAGCTACCAAAACAAAATCGCCACAAATTGTTATTACCTATGTTTATAAGAACGTTACTAAAAATATTTACCTATAGCAACAAATTAGTAGCTAAAACTATTCTGCTACAAAAAAAGATTTGTCACTAAAAACTATTAGCTACCAAAAAAATCGTTACAAAATGTTGTTACATACATTTACAAGAATGTCTGTAAAATCATTTACCTACAACAAAACATTTAGTAGCTAAAAGTATTCTGCTACAAAAAACATTGTCAGTAAAAATAATTACCTACGACTACAGTGTAGTACGTAAAAACTTTTATCTACAAAACATATATGTCACAAAATGCTATGTATGATGTTCTTCGTTCTCGTTGGTTATGTGTT
>JAOSBN010000003.1:957329-973785 GCA_027563595.1 Erythroxylum suave
GCATAATATCATATATTCATGTTTCATAAAATTAATAAAATTTTTACCTTTTTTCTTTTTAATATATATATTATGTGTCAACTTTAAATTATAACAACATATAATAAATTAATTATGATATAATAAAGTTATTGAGATGTATGTAACGATATGATTAATTAGGACATTTAATCCAATTAATTGGGATATTTATATGAAAAGTTATAAGCATATTATCATATATTCATGTTTCATAAAATTAATAAAAGTTTCACTTTTTTTCTTTTTAATATATGTATTATGTGACAACTTTAAATTATAACAACATATAATGAATTAATTATAATATAATAAAGTTATTGAGATTTATTTAATTGTACGATTAATTAGGATATTTAATTCAATTAATTAGAAATTTATATGAAAGTTAACAAGTTAAAAGTTATTGTTAAAATTATGAATTACTTTAATTACAAATTTTTAACTTACTTAAATTATTTACTAATTATTTTAATAAATAATTAATTTTTTGTGATGGGCGGGCCACGGGCTGGGCCGGTCCGGTTCGGCCCGTCCACCCTCGGCCTATAGCCCATACTTCACGGGTCGTGGCTCGGCCCATGGGCCAGTCAAACCGGGCCAAAAACCGTTGAATGGCCCATGGGCTGGGCCGGGCCCAAAATGACATCTCTACTAATAGACAGTTTGTGCGATAGCTTCATCATTATTCTAAATATTTTGAATTTCAACATTATACTCAACAAATTCATTCTTATTTAGCTTAGAACCTCTAGAGGTTCATCAATGACTCCGTGTGTCCCTAATGGAGTTGGTTTGCATTTCAGAATTGTGCACAATTATTTCTATTTCATTTTCCTCATATCCATCATGTTCCCTCAAAGAAGAATGAGGATGTGAGATATGATCTAAGTTATACGATAAAAAATCTACTTAGTGATTGATTCATTAGTTAAGATGCATATATTCGTATCAATTTTACTATAATAAACTCTCATCAAATATTAGTTGCACGAGTTATTGCACAAATGCAAAAGCTACAAAATTATGGCAAACCAATCTCATCATATAGGAGTAGGAGATGATTGATAAAGACACTCATAATAAGATATTTTCAAAATAAACTACTTAATTTCCAAATGGTTGAATTTTTTTAATTATCATACTCAATATATGATCTTAAAAATATAGTTTTTATCCTAAAGTTAGAGAAAAAAGGATTCTATAATTGTTGTTTAATTTGTAGAGGAAAGTTCAAAAATTTACAAATGATCCCATCTTTATAAAATCCTACAGTTTAAAATAAATAATCCTTTATATACGATATCTTTCTCTTTAAGATTCTAAAAATTTTATCTAGGAATTTAATAGAAATCCTAGTAAGTAAAAATAATTGGAATTAGTATATTGGGAACATCTATAAATCATTAAACTTTTTTGGAAGGTAAAGAACATATATATTAAAGGGGAAGGTTTAGGCTATAATTCATACAATAAAAAGGGAAAAAAAAGGCTTAAATCCCTATAACAAGGATAGATATAGAGTAAACAACAACCATAAAAAGTAGTTAGAAGTACAGTTTTAAAGATAAAGGAAACAACTATATTACACCTGCCAATTTGTTTTAAAGATTTTAATTCAATTTTTAACCAATCCTTGTATTTCTTTCCTCCAAAATAGTACAAATACAAAATCATCTTTTAATTAAAATAGGAGATATTTTAATTTTATTAAGCACGTTATACTAGTTCATATGTGTTCTATATGAGTTACATATCAATAGCATTTTCTTCTAGATAGAAGATGAGTAGGAATTAAAGAAGAGATGGTTATGGTTTTTAGAGTAAAATTTCATAATGAATAACTTCTATAATTTATTGGAATGAAATAGAATTTATCTTTAGTCCAAATTTTATCTTTGATAGCTAATCAAGGGATGAAGCTTCCTCTATAAATGACATGAGAATTCCATAAACCTTCCTCTATAAATGATATGAGAATTCCATACTGTTTTCCACCAATTGACAATTTTATAAGAGTTTTGAAAAGTTGAAACATTATTTGTTAGTAAATTTACCTTAGGGATGTATGGTCTAGCACATCTAATCCTCCAAATCCTTATTTGGCTGATAACTATGAAAGTTATTCCTAATGTAAGAAAAAAACCTAGAATGTTTGGTAGGCCAAGCACATCAGTTGTTTTTTATCATAGAATTGACTCTTATATTAGAACCTAGGTTTCATGTTATTAATCTTAAGGAGAATAAATTATAGATAAGACCAAAGGTATATTAGTTTTCAAACTAAAAGGATGCTTTATGTCCATTTTTGTTGTCTATTTCATTACTTTCCTAACCTTGTCTCTGTAGTGAAGAATTTTTTTTTAGGGTCTAGGATGAATTTACATTTAAATCAACTAGTCAAGAACTTTTATCTTTACAAGTGTATGCATTTCACCCATAAGGATTACTCATTTATCAATAATCTCCAAATTCTTTTGTATAACAAAACTATATTCATCAATCTTATAGATATATACCCAATACCATTCTTTCTTTGACATACATAGTTCACTCCATTTAACTTTTGTTTTAGTAGTGTTAATTATTACCTTATCTATAGAAAGTTTTTCATCTTTCTGTCAATTATCTTTGAGATTAATAGACGAATAAGTGTGTTGACACTCCAATATATTTGAAAGTTGTTAATAATTAAGGAAATAAGTTACAATTTACCTATAAGACTTTTATTATTTCAATTATCTAACTTTATGTTCATTGATTATAATAGAAGAGAGCAATCCTTATTAGAGGCCTATTGAAATCAAAGGTATCCTCATGTACTTTATTAGTAAACCTCATTATTTGCAGCTAGTTTGAGTGATTAGGGACATGACCAAGTTATTGTTGGAAACAAGAATTGGTCTTTTGTTAGGATTAACTAGAAGATTTGATAAATCTCTAAGTGATTTTCGAGCTTTATGGAAAAAAAGATATAAAAGCCAAGTTTCCTTACTAAATAATAACAAATCAACAACAAAAGATTTATTAAAGAGTTTCAACGTTTTAAATATGGAATTATACTTGAAATCTATGAAATTATCAATATTTTTGGAAATAAAATATAGCAAATTCTCTATATAGATTGAGAATAAATAATGAGAGATTGGATCTACCTATATTATCCTTTTGCACCTTTAAAAATTTTTGTAGGTTCAACATTGACAAGAATAACATGTGATGGAGAAAGGAAATATTACATCATCCAATTCATAAACTGACATATGAGACCAAAAGATTTCAATATGCTAAGAGAAATTCCTATTAATCAAAAGCTTTTAGAAATTAAATTTGAAGCATACAATCGGCCTAATCCAAATTCTTTTGATAATCTTTAATAAACTCCTAAGCTAGAAAAATATTGGCTATAATAGATCTACCTTCTATAAAAATTGCTTAAGTTGGCTATAATAGATCTACCTTCTATAAAAATTGCTTAAGTTTCACTAATTATAGTTGAAGCTACTTGTACCAATCTTATTAACAACTTCTTGGATTTGATTTTGTATAAAGTATTATAATAAGAGATTGGTCTAAAAGTCATTGAAGTTGAAAGATTGGTAACTTTAGGAGTTAGAATTATAAATGTCGTATTAATTGCTCTAAGCATTTTTCATAGGTTAAGAGTTATAGCACTACTTTAATAACTACGTTCCCTAACATATTCCATGATTTTTAAAAAAAAAAGATAAGAATTGAATCCATTCAAATTTAAAGCTTTATTTGAGTGCATTCTAAAGAGATATTTTTGTATATTTGATATAGAAAAGGGTTTAATAAGGAATATGAATTATTGTTAATTGATTCTTCTGATCCAAGGATAATATTCTTGAAATCTTTACATTGGGGTTGCTCTTGCACAATTTATTATTAAAGTAGCTATGAGTCGCTCCTTTAAGTTGTTTCTAGCTTATACCTTACCTCCAATACCATTATTTAGGCTCAAAATTTTTTTAATGTTTATTACAAGGATTATTATGAAAGATTTTGGTGCTCAGGTCTCCATCTTTGAGCCAAATTATTCTCAATTTATTTTTGGTTAAAAAGCTATGATTTTGTAAGGCTTTTGAAAACATCAAAGAAAATGAAGCTACATTCAGATGAAATAAAACTCTCCATGTATGATAGGGTTTTTAGTCATGTGTTGACTATAAAGAATGAATCTCACAATCTATCTTCGAATAATGATTAGAGCCATATATATACATTATTTACAGAAAAACAACTAAAATAACATAATGCTTTTAGAGTTTGTTATTGCATAACAAACATTTTGCTGACTTTGCACTAACTGAAATAACAAACTATAAGAGTAGAGCACGTGATCTCAGCATGCTTAGAGTGATATTCATCACCCCCTGCAAGTTGGAGGTTGGTACATGCCCAACTTAGGAAGTAGGTGAGAGTATTGTTTAGCAGTAAGGATCTTGATAAGTATATCAGCCAGCTAATGTTGGGTAGGTAGGTAGGTAGGTATGTTAATTGAAGAAGGCCCTCTAAAACTTTCTCCCTTGTAAAATGGTAGTCAATATCTATGTGCTTGGTGCATTCATGGAAAAATGTATTACGAGCAATAGGCAGAGCTAATTGGTTGTCGCAATGAAGAATGGCAGGCTTCAGGTTTGTGACACTTAATTCCTCCAAGAGTCTGACCAACCATGTAACTTCAAAAGCTACCTTGGCCATAGCTTGATATTCTACCTCAGAAGAGGAAGTGGAGACAGAAGATTATTTTTTAAAAGATTGCTTTTTAAACTTCTAAAAAATTAGACTATTACCAAGATGAACTAAGTAACCAGTAACTAATTGTCTTGATGTGGGATAAGCAGCCCAATCAGAATCAGAAAATGCTTGCAAGTGTAGGGTGTCTGTGGCCTTCATCAAAATGCCTTGGCCAACGGTACCTTTAAGATACCGAAAAAGATCTTGCAAAGCAGTCATTTATTGAATAGTAGGATTGGACATGAATTGACAAAGGGTTTGAACAGTGAAGGAAATATCAGTACGAGTGTTGGTGAGGAAGTTTAGTTTGCCAATAAGAGTTCAATAACTATTAAGATCCGATAAATGGTCCCCAGAGTTAGGAGAAAGTTTGAAATGTAGGAGCAAAGGAGTGGCTACAAATTTGCCATGTAGCATATAAGAGTCTTCCAAAAGGTCATGTCTGAATTTCTTTTGAGTCAAAACAATACCATCAGGTAAATAGGTAACCTCATGACCTAGAAAATAATGCAAAGTACCTAAATCTTTGATTGTAAAATCAGAATCAAGGTGAGCTTTGAGATTAGTGATGAGAGCCTCATCTGAACTAGTTACCAATATGTCATCTATGTATACAGCAGTGATATTGATTGAAGTACCATACTTCTTGAGAAACAAAGAATGATCATTCAGGGATTGCTGAAAACTTTAAAGAGAAAAGAAGACTTTAATTTACTGAACCATTGTCTAGAGGCCTGTTTAACGCCATAAAGAGACTTCTTTAGTCAACACACCTTCTAGTCAAGATTAGGAATACCTTGTAGTACCTCCATGTAGAATTCTTTAGTTAAATCTCTGTGCAAGAAAGCATTATTAATATCAAGGTGATATAAAGGCCAACTCTCAAAAGCAGAAAGGGCAATAATGCATTGAATGGAAGCCATTTTAACCACGGGAGAGAAAGTCTAGGTGTAATCGACACCATACTATTAACAATTACCTTGAATAACCAACATGGTCTTAAATCTGTCAAAGAAGTCATCAGATTTTAACTTGACTTTATACACCCATTTTAAATGTAAAACTTTCTTTCCTAAATGCAACTCGAAAAGCTCCCAAGTACCATTAGCTTGTAAGGCTACAATTTCACTGCTCATGGCATTAACCCATTCAATATATGTGCCAGCTTGATGGTATGAGGTTGGTTCAGAAAAGGAAGTGATGTTTGCAAGATGAGTTTGAGAAATAATAGGTAAGGAATCAAGAGAAACAAAATCACACCAATGGTTTGTAGAAAAAGAAAAAGAACAAACATAATCTTGTAAATGAGCCAGTGGTTTATGAACTCTAATAGTTCTTATAAGAATAGGAGAAGCGTCGACAGAAGGCTGAGAAGTAAGAGAAGAAAAAGCATCGGCAGAATGTTGATAAGAAATTAAAGAAGAGTGACTAAAATTTGAAGTAGAAGGAGGTGGAGGAGGAAAAACAAAGTCAATAGAGGTATTGGGTAGAGAAAGAGTTGTGTGGGCTGGGAGAAAAATGTAAGGTGTAGTAGAAGGGACGTTTAAACGAGGGATGGGTAAAATAAAAGGGGACTGTGGTGCTGGAAAATGATGAAAAGGGAAATGGGATTAATAAAAAACAACATCCCTATTGTAGAATGTTTTATTGGTTGTCAAATCTAGTAGTTTGTAAGCCTTCTTGCTAAAAGGATATCCAAGAAAAATACATGTTGTAGCTCGAGGCTAAAACTTATTTCGCCCCATTTTCAAAGTAGAAGCAAAGCAAAGACAACTAAAAGCTTTAAGATGACGATATGTAGGTTGTTGATTGTAAAGAAGTTTATAAGGGGTCTTATTATAAAGAACCGACAGTGGAAATCGATTGACCAAATAAGTAGGTTTAAGAAGATAAGCAACCCCGAATTAAATAGGTAATTTAGATTAAAGATATAAGGCTCTGGTAGTTTCAAGAAGGTGTCTATGCTTTCTTTCCACATCACCATTCTGTTGTGGAGTATCAACACAACTAGTTTGATGAATAATCCCTTTTTCAAGATAGAAAAAAGTAACAGAAGAATCATAAAATTCAAGGACATTATAGGTCCTAATGAGCTTAATTTTGGCATCAAATTGAGTTTTAACAAAATTTACAAAAGATCAAAGAATAAGAAAGGTGTTGCTTTTATGGGAAAGAAGATGAGTCCAAGTAATTCAAGTGTAGTCATAAACAACCGTCAAGACATCTTATACCTATTGTAAGTGTTGTGGCTATAGGATCCCCATATATCAATGTGTATCAATTCAAAAGGCATAGATGTGTGAGTAAAATTAGAAGGAAACAGTTGTGTGAGTAAAATTAGAAGGAAAAGAAGAACGATGTTATCTAGATTGAGGATAAGCTTGACATATGATAGAAGAAGACTGTGAAATTAATAGAATTAGTTTGTTTCATTCTATTAAAAGATAGATGTCCCAATCGACAATGCCAAAGTTGCATAACAAAAACATTACAAACTGCAATAAACTCTTTAGAAGGGATAGAAGGAATACAAACAGAACTAATACAAGAATGAGAATACGTCTTCTTGGACGTGATAGAAACAAGCTGATTGGAAACAAGAGAACCAGAAGAAAGTGCATTATGGAGTACAGTTGTATCCTCTACAGTAATGTCTACAAGATCTAGCCCTTACCAAGCGCCAAACGCTGTCTCATTAAAGGCCCTTAAAGAAAGCAATGAATAGGAGAAAAGATGATGCTAGAATTAAATTGTTTGGTCAAATAAGTAACAGACAAAAGATTGAAATGGAACTTAGGAACATGTAAAACATCATGTAGTATGATGTGATCAGCAAGTTTAATTTTCCTAATATGTTGAACTTAGGTTCTTGCTCCATTAGGAGTGGTAATATAACAAGGAACAATGATAGGCTGATAAGAAATAAAATAATGCAAATAAGGTGTAATGTGATTAGAAGCACCGCTGTCAAGGATCCATTTATAAGTAAGGCCAGAAGTAGAGAAACAGAATCCATTACTGGCCGTGAAGGCAGATTTATCTCCAGTTGCAGTAGAAGAAGAGCTAGGACCAGTAAGGTCCATTTGTAACTTAGTCAGGAGACCAATAATTTGATTGTATTGTTCTGTAGTAAGTACTAGAGATAGTGTGGCCTTAGCAAAATCTACAAACCTATCAAGATGAGAAGAAAAATCAACATCAATAGAAGGCAAACCATGATTATTAAAACCGTCATTGTCAGATTAAACATGACCAGCAAATCTCTATCTTCTACCACCTCCTTTTGTGTCAGAAGATGGTCTACCATGCTTCTTGTAACATCGATCTTCAGTGTGACCGGGAGTCTTACAATAATTACAAAAGAACCTCAACTTTTTATTCCCTCCACCTTGACAACAGAAATTAGATGGAAAGCTATTCTATATTGGATGAACTTTGTTATGACTAAATAATAGACCATAATTGCGAAAGCCATTGAATCAGAGGAAATATGACTATTGCTTTCCATTTAACGTTGTTTTTCCTCCTATGGTATCAATCAATAAGCCTGATTGAGATTAGGCATAGGTTATATCATCAAGATATTACCTCTAGCAATCTTGTAGTCATCATTGAGTTTCATGAGGAAATGTATAATTTGTTGTGTGTGAAATAATTAAACAAAAATATTTCCAGCATCAAAATTACAAATCGGCATATTGAACATTGAATAATACTCATCCCAAACAGTTTTGAATTTGGTGAAGTATGTAGTAAAGAGTCATTTTGCTGGGAAATTGAAGATAAATTTTGTTGTATCTAATAAAGTCATGGAGCATTAGATTGGGCATACCTATCATGTAATTCTGACCAGATTTCTACTGATGTCTTGCAATAAACAACACTTCGTTGAATCTCTTGATTAATTGAATGAAATAACCAAGAAATCACTAACTTATCAAAGCGGTCCCATTGTGGTCATAGAGGTGAATCTGAAGCAGGTGGTGGACAACTTCCTGTGACAAAGCTAAGCTTGTTTCTTACAATTAAAGAAAATTTTACGGCACATAACCATTGTCCATAATTGTTTGCATTGAATTTTTTTCTTGTCAATGAAAAATTAGGAAAATTTGAGTGATGAAGATACAATTCATTGGTAGAATCAATTGTAGGAAAATATGTTGCCATTACTAGACAAAAATTTGAAGAAACGAAAGTTCAACAACTAGATGAGCAATTAAATGAAAATCACTCATAAATGGATCAGAACTATCTTTGACAAAATGAAAATGTCAAAGAAAAAGAAGCTATATTTAGATGAAATAAAACTCTCCATGTATGAGAGTGTTTTTATTCATGTGTTCACTACAAAGAATGAATCTCCCAATTTATCTTCAAAGAATGATTGGAGCCATATATATACATTATTTATAGAAAAACAAGTAAAATAATAGACCATCTTCTAGAGTTTGTTATTGCGTAAGAAACATTTTGCTGACTTTGCAATAACTGAAATAACAAACTATGAGAGCAAACCACATGATCTCTGCATGCTTAGAGTGATATTTATTAGCTTTTATGTAATTTATGGGCATTCCTTCTCCTTAGTTCTAAGGATGTTGTCCATGAATAAGTTTTTAAAGTTAGTTTCAAATCTTTTTTACATCAATTGACCTTTGTTTATATGCCATGTATCTTTAGTGCAAATAATTTCTTCATCTCGTGTTTAGTCGTTTCAAACTTCCTAACATAAGAAAAGAGAGAGGTTCCTTGCATTATGGAGTTCATACTTTCGATAATTGCATCATTAAATCTTGCAATATTGAAAATGAACCTGTTTTTTAATTTCTAATGAACTTTTATTGGGGTGTGATCCCAGATAGGATGGTTGTTAATGATAAAAGTAATACATCATAAATTAAAAAATAAGGTAAGAATGTACCAAAAATTAAACTAAATACACATTTATTAAAAACAAAATCAACTTATAGATATCACATAATTATATTAGAATTTAGAAGCAAAGAAAAATAAAAAATTCAAAGACAGTAAAATAATTATAAATATAATTAGGTTATAAATAAGTTAAAAGACAAAACCTCTCTTGTAATTTAAGAAATTTTAAAAATTCCTTAATCTTGAAAATTCTAGAAAAATCTCCTAGTTTTTAGTTTTCTAAAAAATTTTGTTCGCTAAGAGTTTGTTAAAAAATAACAATAAAATACATATAACTTTAACATCACACTTATACTAATTAAATGCTACTGATATAATAATTCAACTTAACTCGCAAACTCGAACTAAACTAGCTAAATTTGAACTTAATTAATAATTCATTATAATTATATTAAATTATTAATTTAAGTATAGTTTAATTGATTCAGTTTATATTTAAGAAAAAGCTAGATTTTTATATTTATATCATTTAATTAGTATATATCTGATATTCATATTGTGTACATTTTTTGTTATTTTTCAATCAAAGTCTAATAGAAGAGATTTTTTGGAAAACAAAAAAATAGGGGTTCTTTCGAGAATTCTAAAGTTTAAGGAGTTTTTCTTAAAAAATTTAAAATATAGGGAAGGTTTATTTCTTCTACCCTTATAGATGTAATAATACAATATAGGCATCACATAAGATAAGTTAAAGGAGGATATCATACCTAGAGTTAACACAAAAGTGGCCAGTAGTTTAGGCATATGACTAATGGAATCATTAGATCAATTAAAAGGGTCAAACTAGACCCTAACATTTTCACCATAATTTAATTTAATCCTAGACATTTTGGCATGTTCAAAAGGATCCTAACATTTTATAAATGTTTAATTTGAACTCCAAATTAACTTTTTCATTAGATTTTTGTAATAAAAAGCATGTGACTTTTTTAGGACCTATTTAATGGCAAGTGAGGTCCAGAATAATAAAAAAAAATCTTTCTTTCCTCTCTCTCCTCTCTCCTCGATGATCAAAGAATGGCAACAACATGTTTCAGATGCATTGCCTTTACCCACAAAAAGATAAATAAGTACTAAATGATCAATAGGTTAAAGAAGCTGTACTAAATTTATTGGGGCTTATAAGATGGGAGAACAAATTGTGACTAAGAGTTGGAGAAGTATTAGATTCATGCAATAAAGCTAGCTTGAAATTGGGAAGGTGTCTCCATTATATAAAAGTTCATTCAATTTCAAATCACTATCGATTCCACCATTCTTTATGTTTCTTTCATTAGATTTTCCTCTTTTGGTCAATCCCCATAACTAACAAGCCAACTTCTTTGGTTAAATCTTATCACAGAAACCTTAGGAACCTTAACTTTGGCTACCAACAAACCTAATAATGAAGCCATAACAAAACCTCATATAGTCATATTCCATAGTTCTAGCCACTTTTTTTTTGATATTATGTTGAGGGAGATTCTTACTCAGTCTTTATACTAAGTAGTTGTCTTATTAACAATTGAGAGCTTATTCGTTTACTTTGGCACAAAAGTCCTGAATGCTATAGAACAATATGAAATGTTCTTTGTGACCAAAATGTTGGAAATGCAATATTAGATCTATTTTAGTTAAAGAAAGAGAGAAAAAATGGTATATAAAGAAGTAGTTGAGAAAGAAAGAGAAAGGAAAGAGGAAAGAGGAAAGAGAAGAGAGGAGAGAAAGCAATGAATATAATACAATAATGTACTGGATAAAAAATAATACTAAAAAAAAAGAGAGTCTCATAATGGACTTCGGTACTAGAGAATACTGACTCTTCTGGTTGATATTAGCCAATGTCGGCTAGTAAATTAGGCACTGATTTGAATTCTAATTTTAAAATAAGTTTTAGGACTAAATTGAAAATTCTTAAAATTTCTCCTATAGAATAATAATTATCATCATATAAAAATGAATGACTTTATAAATAAATAATAAAGATGCAAATAAGAATATATTGAATAAAATTTTTTATGTAGTTGGACTTACACAAAGTGATTATATATTACATAACTAAATAAATTAAATGTAGTCAAATCTAGTAGAACGAAAAGCGTAGGTCTAGAACTCAGATAAAAAAGAATTAGTGGATTCACTACTTTGTGTTGTCAAGAAGGAAGAAAGCAAGGTAGGAATGAAAGGATGAAGTAGTTCTTCCAACAAAAAAGGAGGTGAAGATTGGGGAGGTAAAAGCGTAAAGTCTAGTTGTAGACCCTTCGAGTTCATCAGAGTTAGGGATGTAAGATGTCATTTAAAATTTTATATATTTCATATTGAAATGTATATGCTTTTTACTGCATATAAGTGAAATTTTATTTTAATAACTTTTGCAATACATAATATTTGAAATTAAATTCACGTATTCTAAATGCATGTTTCTTTTTTACTTTCTATTCTTCTTAGTTTTATATCTATATGCGAGATAAACAATCTTTCTTATATTAGTTGTTGTGGTTATTATTTATGCGAGATATATGTGAAAAATAATATTAATAGGAACAAAAAGATACTTGTAATATCAATTTTATATTATTATGATTTTTTAAGATATGATTGAAATAAAGTGAAAAATTATACAACACAATATATTACAAGATTATTTTGTAATTTTGTAAATTTTAAAGACTATTTTTATAATTTAAAAAAAAATTCCAAAACAATACCTAATATTAATCGATACCATTGTCGTGCCAAATTTCGTACCAGTGTCTTGCTAGACTTGGTACGAATTGTATCATGCTAAACTAAATCTTTTACCAAGTTTGATATAATATTCATAACAAATTTGAGAAAGAAGAAGTGGTTAACGAAAAACTTTCAAATTTACTCAATTTTACAATACTAGCCGTAAGATGACACCAAAATATTTGAACTTTTAAAATTTTTTATAAAATAATTTAATATTAAATTCTCTGTTAACGTGGATAACTTGGTGGCATGTCACTTCTTATTATTATGTTTTCTCATAGTTGCTACGTAGGGTAGTGGCATCACATATGGTATTTGAAATTTAATAAAAAAACGTTAAGTCAATCATGTAAAGTTAAGTGTAATTTGTTGTAAAACTTGATGAAAACTTTTATTTGTTTCAGTATACATTTATATATGGAAAGTAAGTGAATCTAGCCATTATATACAATTTGTTATGAATAGTAACATAATATCATGTTCTGTTATCAACTGATAATTGTTGTACAGGTCATCAAAGAAGCTTCAAGAATGTTTTTGATGGGCTGAAGTGTAAATGGGTTTTGTTGTAACTTTGTTCTGATGGGCTCTAATGATTTTAATGATTTCAAAAGGTCCATTAGAGTCTTCGTCTCTAACAATTAAAACCTAATTAGCCTTAAAATACTGCAGTGCTGTTTTCCATCTCTCTACTGGTTTTCTTTATTTTTTATTTCTCCTCTTTTTGGTTTTCTCGTGTATATCTGGTTGCTTCCTCATTTGTCGACTTTCCTTTAACCTGCTCCGACTTAGATTTCCCTCTATGTAGGTATGTGTTTTCGCTGTTATCGTCGACTCCTTCCTTTTTTTTCTTTATTGTCATCACATCAACACACAGCTGAATTTCCACTAAAGCGTGAGATCAAGGAAAATACGCAACATTATTCCTACACAATAAAGAGGCCATTTTTGGACTGTAATTATTTTATGTCATACTCTATATACATGAGCCTCACTGCAGTCCAGTTTTTACACTTAACAGAACTTAGATTAATTGCACATTGTTAAACTCACCTTATAAAACATCCAAATCTCCACTATATGAATTTTGTTACCTTCGCCTCCAACGTTGAGACTTTGCAGCTAGATTCAATATATACATGTAAACAAAGGAAAAAAATTTACAGAAACTGTGAAGAAACACGATAGAGAGAAGAGGAAAGAAGAACGATGAAAATAGAATGTGGAGAAAAATGAAAACTCCTTTTCACTTTGTAAATCGTTGTTACAACTTATATACAAGTAGAAAAAGTCAACTATTCTAAAGAACTAGTCTCACTAACTAATTAAGTTACAACATACAATCAGTAGCACTTTAAATTCATGCCTTCTTGTTTACAAAAAAGAACACCTTGCTCTGGAGAGCCGGTCAAATACTTCAAAACCTTCGAAGGTTGCCTTCATATAACGCTTACCTCATTTATCTATGAATTGTGACAAAGCATGGACTGCATAGCACAAGTCAGTTCTAGTAAAAGTCAAGTAAATCAGTTTCCTAACCAATTTCCTATAGACCATAGCATCGTCAACAACTTCTTCCTTTTCTTGCCACAATTTATGACTGATTTCTATAGGAATAGGACTTGATTTTGATCCCAGCACTCCAAATTCAATGATAAGATCCAAGGTGTATTTTCTTTGTGACAAAAATATCCCTTGCAAAGAGTTTGCAACCTCAACTACTAGGAAGTATCTCAACACCCAAATTCTTAAGTTTGAATCTATGTTCCAGTGACTTGGTGACAAAAAAAAAAAAAAACACCAACATCTGAAGTACTCCCTATCAAAATGTCATCTACATACACGGATAATGCTATGAAAACTCCCCCATCCCTATAAGTAAACAAAGAGTAGTCATACCTGGATTGGACAAAACCAATCTCTATCAAAGCCTCTGTAAACTTGGTGTTCCACTGCCTAGAAGTTTGCTTGAGTCCATACAAAAACTTTTTGAGCCTACAAGCAACAGTACTGTTATGAAGTTTCCCCCTTCAACTCATAACCCAAGGGCATCTCCACAAAAACAACTTCATGTAAGTCTTCATTAAGAAAGGCATTGCTTATGTCCAATTGGTGGAGAGATCAATTCAGCTTGGCTACTAGAGCAAACCCTAACTGTGGTTTGCTTGACAACAGGGCTGAATGTATCCTCATAATCAAATCCAGCAAGCTGACCGTATCCCTTGGCAACCAGTCGAGCATTATGCCTCTCAACTGAACCATCTGCATTGAGCTTGGTCTTGAACACCCATTTGGAACCTACTGTGTGCTGACCTGGTGGAAGAGAAACCACCTCCCAAGTACCATTGTCTTCAAGAACGTGAAGTTCATCAAGCATAGCCTTCTTCCAGTGGTCATGTTTAATAGCCTTGGAATAAGTGGTTAGTTCTTGTATATGAGTACGAGAGGTAATGAAAGCTTGGTAAGGTGAGGAAAGTAAATAAGGAGAAAGGTAATTCTCAATGGGATAGGTGACTGAATGACTAGAGGGAAGTGTATGGAAATATGCATTCAAGTATTTTGGAAGAGTCTTCGGTCTAGTACTTCTGCGTAAAGGCTGATCTTTTTGCGAAGAAATCAGGGCATTGGGTAATAAGTTAGGCTAGTGAAAGGGTACGGGTGAGGTAGGGACTAAAAAGGGCTGTAAAGATGGGGACAAGGCGTGAGGTGATTGTGGTGTTGTATGTGCTACAGACAAGGATTCTGAAGAGTCAACAGTAGGCATTTCACAAGATAAAGCAGATGATACAGGGCTTGTAGCAAAATCTGATGCAACTTTATAAAAAGGACGTGAAGGTACAACAGGAAAAGATGTTGGGCAAGAAGAAGAGGACAAAGCTGATTGTGACTTGAGAAAGGGAAACATTATTTCATGAAAAATAACATCACGATACACAAAGACTTCTTTCTTGTTTATATCATACAATTTAAAACCTTTCACTCTTAGAGGATACCCAATGAATATACAGGTCCTTGATCTGGGAGCAAATTTTGTTATAGAAGCTTTTAGAGTAGATGCAAAACAGAGGGAACCAAAAACCTTTAACATGGAATAATCTGGCATTTTGTGAAAGAGTTTTTCATAAGGAGTTTTGAAACGAAGAACAAAAGGAGTCCTATTGATGATATGAGAACCTGTCAAAACAGACTCTCCCCAAAATTGCAGAGGCAAACTAGATTGAAATTAAAGAGCTCAAGCAATAACAAGAAGATGTTGATGTTTACATCTAACTACAACATTTTTTTTGGTGTTTGGACATAAGAATGACTATGCAAAATTCCATGTTGAGCAAAGAAGGAAGTCATATTAAATTTAGGAGCATTATTAGTTCTGAATTCTTTGATGATATAGCCAAATTGTGTTTTAACAAAGTTGAAAAAAGAGGGCACAAGAAACTCAACATTTGATTTAAATTTCATGAGATAAACCCATGTAAGTCTGTGAAATCATCTACTGATGTGAGAAAATAATGAAAAACACCAAGAGCTGCAACAGTATAAGGACCCCAAACATCACAATGAACCAAAGCAAAAGGTTTTGTAGTACTTTGTTCATGTGTAGGAAATGGAAGGCGTTTTTGTTTAGCTTTGGCACAAGTTTCACAAATGGCATTACAAGAAATGGAAACAGATGGATCCATATTATGGATTTTTTTCAAGACTGATCAGAAATGCGTCCTAATCTATAGTGCCAAATATCAAAAATATTGGCTGCATTATTACGAGTACAAGAATAGCCAGAAACAAGAGAAATGCAAAGATTGACTTTAGCTGCACCACATGAAGAGCAAATCCAAATCGAACCTTGTTCAAGTAAGTACAAAGCCTCCTTTTGTTTAGCATTTCCAATCCTCATCCATGGTGACAAGCCCTGAATAATGCGAGAATCGGATAAGAAGATGAAAACATAGGCATAATGGCTTAACATCCTCACTTAAGGCTCTCCTTTACAGGAGGTCTTGAGTTCGAGTCACGCCAAAGGAGGAGAAAT
>JAOSBN010000003.1:982688-1035286 GCA_027563595.1 Erythroxylum suave
AGGGTCTTTATATAAAGACCCTCCCCCCTCTTTCATAAGAAGTAGTGTAATATGCATTTGTGGTAGTATAGAAAAGTCTTGTGAGAAAGTGATTTTGGGTATTTTTAGAAAATGTTTTTCCTAAAAAGATAAGTGACAAAATAGCGAGGGTATTATCTTAGGGATAGTAAATTTGGGAAACACCTTGTGTGTGAGTGCCACTATTTTGTTGTATTATTTTTTACTCTCTATATCTGCTATTTTTCATTAGTGAAAGTTTTATTCGAAGTTTGGCCCGTTGACATAGCCCAAATTAAAGTGTAAATTACGTTAAATTTCTGCGTGTTATTTTCTTGCTTATTTTACTTGTGAAATTTAATTCGTCAATTTTTCCAACAATATGTACCTAATCTCTAAACAAGAAGAGAAATGAAAGAGGAGGAAAATCTTAGATGTCTTCTAAAATACAACATTAGAATACAAATTGTATGGTTTGCTTTAATTGATTTAAAATCAACAAACAAAAGTAAGCTTATTATAACTAATTCAAACCATTAAACATCAAAATATACGGAAATGCCCAAAAAAAACTTATGAAAACGACAATCTATAAGTTTTGTTACTAATTTTTGAAAATGGTAAAACAAATTTTATTTTTTTTTGTTTTTTCTAGAGATAATGTTATGTATTTCAGTATATTTATAAATCTTGTCAATCCTAACGATCGGTCTCTCTTACAGCATGTCTTGCCCCTATAAGCATTTAGGGAATAAGCCTTGTCATCCCAAGCTTAAGGCGGGATCAGCTATTCTGTTTTTATAAACTAATTATTGTCATATTTTATTAAAACTCGTCTATACATTTACGTAAGATCTACATAAAATAAATAACTGAACAAAATTAATTGAAATAAGGTTGAAACACCTTTACAAAGGATTTTACATCCCTAATGACCTGTTTGGTTGGATGTTAATTAATTAAATGGAAGGGAATTGAATGGAATGAAACGAAACAAAACGATTTATAATGGAATAAAATGCAATATAATGCAAAGTTGTTTGAGAGGGATAGAAGGGTTCATAATGTAATATAATATAATGAAATGTTTTTTTTTGGAAGATAGACAAAATGGAATATAATGTATAATAAATGACTATTATACCTCTGATATTAAAATAGTTGTTACAAGAGATTTAACGCTATGATTTTAAAACAGAAATTATGTCCAATTAAAAAGTCGTGATTTTAATTATATATAATTTTTCATTAATAATATTAAAATATTATTATTAGGGTAAGGAAAAATAATATAAAGAGGATTAGGATTAAAAGAAATAATTGATATTAAAAAAATTATTAAGTATATAATAGGCAATATGTGTTTATTAATTTACATTCCATCCTAAACTCTCCGAATTAGAGATTTTTTTATTTTTATTGTTTAAAATAGAATAGAGCGTAACATAAAATTCTCCACTTTTATCTCATTCTATTCCATTTTATCATAAAATTCTCAATTAAATGATAAAAATATGTTGCATTCAATGATGTTATATTACTAAACTCTCAATCAAACAAGTCAATCACAAGAGTCGGGATCATGTCACAGTCGAAGGAAATGCCGCCAGAGCGCATTTTGTTATTATTTTTATAATAAAAGTAGATAGGGATGAAATAATGGTCACCTGGATTCTATATGTAAAACATGCAGAATTGCCAACCCTACGTTTGAGTGACAGTGACAGCTCCAGCTCTCACAATCACATGAAACCTGTTCATGACTTCATTCCCCCTAAGCCTATCCTTTCATAAACATGGTCCCCAAAGTCAAAAGATGAAGTATCCTAAGAAGAAGAGGTCTTCATACACATTCCTTGAATTCAGGGTTTGGATAGGGGCTGCTCACTAACTCGAGTGGACCAGACAAAAGTGACAGCGTGATATCAGATTTTAATTTCTTATTTTGACCCATAGAAGGAACCTGTCCCTTCCAAACAACTTTTTGTATCAAATTTCAGAAAATTGCATCATATGATTGGCGAATTCCATTATATTTCGTGGACGAACCAAATTAGAGCAGCTTGATATAATTTCTATTTTTTATATTTTTCTTTTAAATAAAAACAAAATTATATTTATTAAATGAAATATATTACACGTTAAATGAAATTTAAATATAGTATTGTTAATTAATTAAATTTATTTTCATCTTTTATATTATAGTATTAATAAATTAATATATTTTATTTTATTAAAATAAATAATTGAAATTATTTTTAATTTTAAATATATTTTAATTGTTAAATAAGATCTTATTTGAATCCTATATATTTTGAAAATATTTTAAATTTAATTATATCTATTAATAATTATTAAATTATTTTAATTTAATTACATAAATTATTAAATTAAATTATTCATGATTTTAATTAAAATTAATTTTAATTAATTAAAAATTAAATTAAATTATTAATAATTAATATATTAAATAATATATGTTTAATTAACAATAAATCTGATTTAGAAAAACCAAAAAATCAAACATACAAAAAATTCCATCGTTTGAAACTTCCCATTAAAGCTCTTCCAAGTTCCAACTTCTGTATCTCTTTGTGGCTTGGCCCGCACTCAGCAGAGTGGAGGGATTCAAATTCAGGTGATCAGGTCCAACTCAAGTTGTACTTGAGAGTTTGGATGAAACCCTATATTGGATATTGGTCAATTTACTATATATCCAATAACCATAACGAAAAAGGACAAAGTCACTGAAAAATAAAACTCTTTGCAAAGGGTGATGTCAAAGTAATTATACCATATAAGGGGAAAGTGAAAAGGTGGAAAAAACCTGTTTCGTGGTCAAAGATTCCAAATCCGTCAATGTCCCGGGAGACCCGTTCTCAGGTACTTCAAGTTCTCATCTTTGTCATGCTCTCTCTATTTGTTTATGCAAGTGAATTTTCATGAGCTGAAAGCTGAAGATCATATCTTTCTTTTCTCTCAAGATACAGAGTAAAAAAGAAAAAGAAACTTTGATACAAAGCTTTCATCTTTTTGCTTATTTTTAATCTAGTTATTGAAAAGCTATGGACTTTGAAACACAGAAGAAGAAGTACGGAGGAGGGGTTTTTGGAGACGTGCACACTAACATGGCAATGGTGGTGCTTCCCAAGGAGCTGGGGCTTGAGAAGATGGAACCGATCAGTCAACTTTCTACATCAGAAACAGTTGCGCCTCCTTTTCAGCTCAAGCTTCAAGTCCCTGACATCGGTCTTGCTATTAAAGTAAGTGGGTTCTTTTTATTTTTACGGTTTGAGTTGAAGAACATGAATTTCTTTTGCCTGAAAGTTGCGTATTATGATCTTTGTAAGTTTATTGTGTGTGTTCTTAATGAGATATTGAGAAATTTGGACAGGAGACGGTTGTGGATTCACAGGCTTGAGGAGATTTTTAGTTGGATAGAAATTAAACAAATGCGTTTAAAGTTTGATTGAAGTGTTACCTTAGTTTCAAATTTTGGTGGGCTTGGCTATCCTGTATCTCTCTACATGTTCAGTTGTCACGTCTTTTGCTTCTGATATCTATTCCAATCTCACTGCTTTTAGTTAACCATGGTTTTCAAGTGTTTGAAGGTGTCTGTTGTAATAAACCTTAGAATAGGTGTTTTGGAGGATAGAGGGGTGATTCTAGTGGTGATGAATCTTGTTAGTTTAGGGGTGATTTGCATCTCTATTAAAGGACCTTAGATTTATAGGGGACTGCATGAACATGGCTCTAACAATTCACAGTTTCCATAATGCGAAGCACAAATCAATTTGTTGAGCATGAGCTTAATTATGGTTGCAGAGGGGAAATGACTTACAAGCATAACTTTTTATTTGTTCTTTTTGTGATTTAATTGTCAGCAAGCATTGTCCTGAGTGAAGACTCATAATTAGAAAATCCTTAGTTTACTATAGTGAGTTGCAAGGGAAATATGAACCTTTATCAGAATAAGATAACGGTTTCTGCTTGCTCATATGATTGCCAAAAATTCTGCAATCACTACGGCTGTTTTATAAGTTACTTGTTATGAATTTTCTTTTCATCTATGGTTAATCTACGTTACTTCCTTTTATCTTTAGCAAATTCTCCATACAAAGACAGCAATTTATTTCCAGGGCGTTGGCAATATTTACTTAATTTTGTTGTGACTCAGGGTTTCTTGAGGACCAGAGAAGTTGGCGAGTTCATCAGTGGGGCTTTAGCGGGAGCCATGACCAAAACTGTTCTTGCTCCTTTGGAGACCATCAGGTTTCTTTTACATGTTTATTATTCTAGTTTCTTTTTGTGACATGAAATTTCATTTCTTATGTCCATTTAAATTACCTGATGATATTAGAGTATGTATGCACAGTAAAGGAATGAGATTGCATGCTGTGGTGCCATTTTAAAACTTTTAAGGAGATATTAGGACTCGTGTTTGCAGCTTGTTTCAGTTTTAAAATGCCAGAGATGGGTTGGACTTATTTTGCTTACAGCAAAGTGATATTGGATATGCACTTTGCTTGAGTGCACTTATTATTTATGACTCCTGGTTGATGGACCTTATTGACACATGGGTTCAGTTTTTAGTTATTTCCACAGGTTACTATTCTCATATAGGTTTGCTGAGTAATAGCAAGCTCATGCAGGGGTAAGCCATCATGAATTTAGCTAGTTCAAAACATTTACTTGAGACATAACTACCTCAAATTTTGGATATTGAACAACAGAGAAGGAAATTGAATTGTTAGTGATTGATACATTCTATTTGCTGGGGAACCAATGATTTTGAAGAGCATTTTTCTAATCTGTATCATGTGAAATATGTAGAACCAGAATTGTGGTCGGTGTTGGATCAAAAAACATGTCAGGTAGTTTCTTGGAGATAATTGAGAAGCAGGGTTGGCAAGGACTGTGGGCAGGCAATGCCATTAACACTGTTCGAATCATCCCTACGCAGGCCATTGAGCTCACGACATTTGAGTGTGTCAAGCGAGCAATGACATCCGCACAAGAGAAATGGAATCAGTCTGACTGTCCGAAACTTCAAATTGGTCCTATCAGTTTCAACATCTCCCTCTCCTGGATTTCTCCAGTTGCTGTGGCTGGTGCTGCTGCTGGAGTTGCTAGCACACTTGCATGCCATCCTCTTGAAGTTCTAAAGGTACCTATATTAATTTAAGCCATAAGCAAGCTTTAAATAGTTGCCTGGCTGAAACAGGAACAACAGGAATTAAGATATCTTGATTATAATCTTTCCCTTATTGTGAGTCTAAATTATGAGTGTAGATGTCTCCCTTTTTAGCATAAAACTGATCATTTTCCTTGGAGTTTCCTACAGGATCGGTTAACTGTAAGTCCTGATATATACCCTAGTTTAAATGTTGCAATTAGTAAAATATACAACAGTGGAGGCGTTGGTGGCTTCTATGCTGGTATTTCACCCACGTTAATGGGCATGCTGCCATATACTACATGCTATTATTTCATGTACGAGACACTGAAGACTTCATATTGTCAATCGAAACACAAGAAATCATTAAACCGCATGGAGATGCTTGTGATTGGAGCTTTTGCAGGTGACAAATTGATAATATTTTGGCTTGTGGCTGCCTTGCTCTCTGGAGTTAAATTATTAACAGCTTCTAATTTGATATTGACATAGATGATGACTTATGTTTTGGCAGGTTTTACCGCTAGCACGATCAGCTTCCCGTTCGAGGTCGCCAGAAAACGACTAATGGTCGGGGCACTGCAGGGTAAGTGTCCTCCCCACATGGCAGCAGCACTGTCAGAAGTCATCCGAGATGAGGGCTTGAGGGGCCTTTACAGAGGGTGGAGTGCAAATTGTCTAAAAGTTATGCCTGCATCTGGCATCACTTGGATGTTTTATGAAGCTTTTAAAGACATATTACTCGTTGAGAAACGACTCCTTTAACTGCTACCGAAACTCCAGCGTAGGCTTCTTCTTGAGCATCCTATTGCTCTCTTCTCTCCACAAAATTAATTTACTACGGACGGTCCTAGCAAGATGCAAGATTAGGCTAGCTGCTGACCTCCGCACTAACAAGGCTCCAAGCTTGAGGATATTTGCTTGGGCTACATTTTACTTTTCATTCTCTTTACAAGTTTTTGACAAATATTTGATAGGTGAGTCAAGTACCTTGATATCATCAACTTCTAACATGTACCAAACCGACTCTGATATTACCAATGAAATTTTGCTTTCCATAACAAGAACCTTTTGCATTTATGTTCTTCATTTTGGGCATCTCCCTTTCTAAGGGAATCAACAGGCCGAATTGCTGGTAGTTGTTGGTAAGTGTGTTTGCAGAGGCATTTATGCTCTACTGAAGTGGGGGCTATATACCAGATACGGAAAATTAGAAAGTGTTGCCTTTTCACAAATTTGTATGTTTTCCAACGACCATAACATAGGAAGATACAGTTGTCAATGGATAAAATGTCAATGGATACAACTTTACTTGATCCTTTTGATTATAAGTTGAATATCAATTTTAAAGTGTCAATTTATAAATGATAAACAAGTTTGAAGCTTAATCAAGATCAGTAGTTTTGTTACAAATTTATCATTCTTCTTCTCTCTCTCAAGTAGAATTACTGGGATACATGCATATGATTGATGAAATTAACCTTTATCAAAGATGGCATAGTACAAGTCTTTAAGGATTGTTACTCTGCCTTTCAGTCTACATTACTACTATGAAAAGATTCTCTCCTTATTCCCTGTTAGAAAGATAACGAGAAAATTGGCAAATCCACAAAAATTCCATTCTAATCTCTTAAAGTTTGCACTCAGCAAATTGCATCACAATCTTATGAAACAAAAACAGTAGAAGTAGCACGAACACTAGAATCTAGTTCTTACATTCCAACTGCTGTGGTGATAAGGTCATCATGAATATAGCCTGAATTTACAGAAAGAAAAGTACAATTTGGAGCTATCAATATGATGAAAACAATGGCAATAGCCTAATTTCCTTGATCATTTACAATCTACAAGCTGTCCAATTCTGAAGAAGTGCCGTTGCTTCGCCTTGTAAACCGAGAGATACAACGTGTTCTTGATTGTGAGTTCTCAGCAAGTGTATAGAGACAGAATAAGCATAATGCTGCCCATAAAAAACCACAAATAGGAACTGTTAACAATGCTACAGATTATCGAAAAAAAATTATGGAACATGAAAAGGCAATCGTCAACCATCCTATAATATCAACAAGAATAATGGGAATGCTCAATACAACTTACGTCTTGCACGCTATGACATCCACGATACGAACAAGTGTTTTTTAAATTATTTTTTCCCCTCCTAAATTCATCATCCTTTACAACGTCACAATACTTGTTTGATTTCAGTTTTTTGATTCACTAGTTTTAGGATAAGGAGTTTAATCAGACATTTAATAGCTGCGAATGAGATCTATAATAAAGGTTACTATCAACTGAAATAAGTAACTATAATTCTTAAGAAGCCTAGTGCCATACCCACTATAAACCAATGACATGTTAATTTACATTGTAATGTAGATAAACTATAATTATAATTCTTTTTCATTTTTCAGAAAAAAAAACTCTGGCATCTCAAACCCTTTTTGCCACATGAAACTACTTGTAATCAGCTTATTCAAAAAGCAAAAGGAATCTGTATAAGAAATGAAGCACATTAGCTACTGGAAAAGGATAAGGCCCAGTTCATTGTTTGACGAACTACAATTACAAAAGCAAAAGCAAGGCCAGAAACCAACCAAAAACTTGTTGGTTAAGCTATCAAATAGTAGTGGGAGTCTTTCGAAATATAGTGACTTACATACCAGCATAAGCTACTGTGACACCAGAGACCACCCGTCCCAAAACTGATAGTATGTAAAGACAAAAGGAAACCTGAAAAACATAAATAAAGTAAATATGCAGTTAATAGTTTAAATTAGAAAATGAGAAGGAAATGCCTCATAAGGATTTCTTCAGGACAAAAAATAGAGAGAAACAAAATCCTTAGGAGTAAAGTGGAGCACTCACAGGGCTAACTCACAATTTCACTTGCGTGAAAATCAGAAGAAAATCAAAATAATCGAACCTTTGTGAGTATTGTTAAATTTAAAAGCAGAGCTTGTGGACAATACAATACAAGGTCCAAAATTCAGTATGCATAACAAGCTCAGCTATTGGGAGGAGGTTCCTTCCTATGAGTCAATCTACTTAGGAAGAACTCACTGCTGTGAACTAAACATATTTGTTTCAAAGTGATTGAGTCAACAAGTAGCATTTATGAAATTGTAACTCCATAACTCTTCATCACAAAGCAATATCATCCCAAACAGGTCCTAGAACTTCAAAAGATTTCACACAAGTTGTTCATTTTCAAAAACAGGTTTAAGACTCCAACAGTTCACGCTGTAGTTATTTCCTTCTGCACCATTCCAACACATGATAGAGTAATGGAAAGAGCAAGAAAAAAAATATCAATCACACAAAGTAAACAGGAAGATGTGGATTTCCTGGAGACGGCACTCTAGATCAAGAACAAACAGATAGATCTGTATTAAAGCATCCTTGATTCTAGATCTACCATGGAAGTAAAAGCTATATCTCATGCAAAACTTGAGTTTCGGAGTTCAGAAACAGGCAACATAACTCCCGGTGTAGTACCTAAGATTCAATTGAATGGTAAGGCGGAAATCTTACCTTAAAGAAAAGTCTTTTGTCATGCCCAGTGGCTGCAACCCTTAAGACAGACTCGGCTGCTCCAATGGTGTTGGCAAACCATGCAACAATCGTATTAGCAGTGTCCTGAGAGATCTGCCACTCCAATGGATCCACAGGTACCCTATAAAACAGTATCATCACGATGGAAAGATGCAATCACGCAAAATGGATAGATAAAACCATACAAAAGAATACATTTCTTGACATATTTCAAGGTTCTTCCAGCCAACCAAAGCCATAACCTTTCATTCAAGCAAAAAACCCCATAAACCCATATAAAACATAAAACCACACCAATTCGCCATCGAACTCCAATTTTCTTCCCAAACTTAGAAGAAAACCGAAAAAAGATTCGATCTGTACACAGTTTCTCGACACCCACTAAGCACAAAGCATATCCAACATCAACCCAAACCCACAAAACTAAAACCCAAATGCAAGTAAGCAACAAAACTAACAAAGATTAAAAGACAGAGAGAGAGAGAGAGAAGAGAACATACGAGATGTTCAATTGGCGAAAGAGGAGACCCAGAATGGCGAGAGAACAGAGAAGCACAATAAGCACATCAGCGAACAAAGAGAGGAGGCTAGAATTCCTATAAGCGCAGTGATAATAAACTAACGTTCCACAAATCAATCCAATAACAGGTTTCCCAATTTCACTCCTTTTGTTGACAATCACAACGTTACTGTTACTACCCTCCATTTCCTCCACGTCTTTCTTCCTCACAAATTCCAAATCCCTAAACCTTCCGAGATTGAGCTTATACCCTTTTCCCCTTTCTTCTTCGTCTTCTTCTTCTTCTTCTTCGCCGTCTTTGTTCCTGTTCTTCTTCATGTCTCTGTCAGCGGTTTGACCTTCGACTTTTCTAAGACAAATTGAAAAGTTTTCTTTTTTTTTTACTTTTGTTTGATCGGTGACTTTTTTTTACAGTTTTACTCTTTTCAGTCTTTGGACACGTGGACTCCTAAAACTTTGGAGAGTTTAACAAATTAACATGTTGACAAAATCTTAGAAAATTGATATATAAATATAAAATCTAAAAGTAATTTAATCAAGAGTTAATTTAGTTTATTAACTCAAATAATAATAAAAATATAATCTATATTAAAAAAGAATTATATCCAATATTATTAATGAAATAATTACAAATTCAATTAATTCTTAATTTTATAAAAGTTATTATATAATATATTTGAAATATTAAATATTATAAAATTTATTCTAATTATCTTTTTTAATTATAAGTGAAATTAATTATGTTATTATCTATGAATAAATGTTTTTTTATTATGCTAATTTATATTATGATTATTTATTGTTGTTTACTATTTTAAATTTTTTAATAAAAAATATTTTTTATAAATTTTTAAAATAAAATTACATATTTCTAAACCTCCTTAGGCTACCCGTTTTATCATAATTTCTAGCGAGACTTTATTTTTATCCTTTAAAAACTTCAATTTCTATCGTCGCAATATGCGAGAGGCTATTCCTCCCGAAACAAAACGGTTAAACCCTTCCACACCCCACGTAGGATTTACAACTTAAGACTTTCCCCAGTGAGTCTATAAAGATCGAACAACCATATTCTCAAACCATACAATGCGATTATATGAAAAGCGCCAAAACCAAAACAGGCTACCCCTAGAGAAATAAATGAATTCCAAAGATATTGGATAAATCCAAAGATGGAGAACAATCATCACTCTTCACATTACATAAAAGGTTTCTCGTCCGAACCTAAGAGCATGAGACTGTTCTTTTCAGTGAACAAGAAGGAATTGGAGTGCAAGTCTCAAACACCAAACCAAACATGCATACTTTGAAAGGAAAACAAATGAGAGGAAAACAACTTTTAAGATGAATGAAAAATGCCCATATGACTACATGTACTTAATCTTCATTGTTTATAACGTTCTATACGTCGATACACTATGCACAAACATCCACAAATACATACACATATATACGTATAGACCTACGTTGCTAGTCTTCAAAAAACGTGGAATTTGCAGAAAGTGCAGATTGGAACCAGTTGCATTCCCAGGATGGCATATCCATAACAGAGAATGCTTTGTGGTATCTCCACTGTTACTCGCCGAGGTTCCTCCTCATGATGCTTCTGCACTTGTTGAAAGCTGGATATCATGCCATCTTGATCGTCTTCAGTTGCAATTCACGTATCTGAGGTTTGACAACCTGTATAGAAATCAACAAGAGCACAGTTGCACCAAGTGTAGAACATTTTCATCTGAAACTAAAACCATAATGCTGTCCAAGGAGCTATAGTAAATTGCGTGATGATTGCAACTTGCGATTCGATTGTAAGCTATTGAATCAAGACAAACTTCACTCGTTCAGAGATGCCGCCTAGATGTAGAATTCAGGAACTAGTAAAATATTGGGATGCTAGAATTCACGTACCTTCACCATGCAGTTGCTCGAACCGGGCGACAATGTGCTTTCCATAAGTGTATTTCTTCAAAGCGTGGTGATGGACACGTATTCGAACTAGTAGTATTTCACGCTGTTTACTATTGCTTATTTCTAGAATCTTCTGGATCACATAATTGGCAAATTGGTCCTTCATCATTGTCTATCGCATCAAAAGCCAACGAGAGACGATCAAAATTCATAATATGTTGTATTCAGCAAGGAATTGTTAATGGATATCTCACAGACCAAAAAATGCATTTTATGAACTTCCACGCTACCATTCAAGCTGTAATATTCCAAGGCAGACCCAATGATATCGAATTGAAATGTTCTTTGTTCTAGGTTGAAGATACATTGTTTGCGGAATGAGAAAAAGTAGGCCTTTTCATTTGGTTCAGACTGGGAGAGTAACCGAAAAAAATAAAAATTAAGCACAGTAATGTAAATATATAACAAGTATCACCTTGACTTACCAACAAGTTATCGTTTTCCTCAGATTGTCCGATGATCTCATCAATCAAAAGCTCCCGTTCGGCAGTATCACCATATTCCAAGCACTTTTCAATCACATTGGAAGCATATTTATGCTGACTCATTTGTACAACCTTTCCAGTCAACTTGCTTATTATTTGGTTTCGTTCATGGGGCTTTCCCCTCTCCAGAACATGCTGAAAATAGCATAATGGTTTCAAGAATGAAAAGAAAAAGGAGAAGAAAATCAAATGACTTCCAGCAGAGTCCAAATAATCTTAGCATGAAAAGCAAGCAAGAAACTGAGTTAGGACCTATCTTGAGAAATACTAGAAAAAAAGGCCAGAAAACAGATAAATGCATGATTGCTTGAAGAGATTGGTGTCGTAAAAACAGGTTCACATTTCTTTAAGAATTCACAAATCAGTAATTTCTTGTACACAAAAAAGGAATAGTCTGCAACAATCTGCTTATATTTTATGTGTATTGGGATCATATTCAATATTTCAATAAAGTTCAACTCTTTGATACAGATAATGATTTTCAGCATATTTGTCACCATTTTTTAAACAGCCAAAAAAAAAAAACAGAAGAAGAAGAAGAAGCAGAGAAGAACATAAGGAACCTGGGTGACATAGTTGCCGTATTGGTCTTGCGCAAGAAGGTAAGATGATTCTAAGATTTCATTCACTATACATCGACTTTGCAGCTCATCTGAACAATACTCCAGGATTCTCTATAATGGAATGAAAACAAAATTTTAAGAGTTTGAATTCAGAATATGGCCTTCTGACATTTGCTCAACAAGTAATTCAGGCATACCTGAACAACACGACAGCCATATGGATGTGTGGAAAGAGTGGCAACTTGGCCTTGAAAAGCAGATATAATAAAACCAATATTCTTCGCGGGTATACACTCTATGCACTTCTGTATTACATGATTTCCATTTTGATCATGCACACATCTCATCACATGCCCATCAAGCTCTTGCATGAGTTGTATCTTCTGATCGAGTCCAATCACTTCAAGGGCCTAGAATCAGAATGGAGACTTTGTGTAAAACATTGCTCAACTATGAAAACTGATTTAGTAACAGTATCAATTAATCCAACTTATTAACCAACAATGTATAGACCAAACTTTTAAAAAAAAAAAAAACTCATCATCCATATAGTTCTCCCGAGCCTCACATCAGTAACTAAGCTATAAGAAAACTCAACGAACAATCTGATTATGTTCATGTAGAAGTCACCATAAAAATTTTATGTTTTCAATGTGACCATAATCTTATGCTTTCAGTGAAGTTGACTGAATATGTGATAGAAGAATTAAAACGGTTGCTATAGATTTAGGCTCACATCCAAGAACAAAATATTACAGGATTATTTATGTGAACCATCTACTGTACCTTCTGTATGACACGACAACCATACATTTGCAGACTCAACTGTAAAACTTGCCCACTAAGTTCATCTGCAAGCTCCTGTCGCTGCTCAGGACTTCCATATTCAAAAAACTGTGGTTTGAATGATCATGAACACCATTTAACATTATTTAATTACAACTCATAGCAAAAGAAACAGATGCGGGAGGGATGCAATGACCAAATAAAGCAGGATACTTAAAAGACAAATACCTTTTGAATAACATAATTTCCAAATACATCAGTCATTAACTTTGAAGCATGAGGAAGAACTTCATTAAATACAGAAGCCTTTTCCTCAAAACTAGAATGTTCCAGCTTTTGCTGAATAAATCGGCTTCCATGTTGATCAACACTGAAGTTGGACATGCAATAAAGATTATCATTATAATGACATGTTCGTGACAATCACATTATGGAGAAGAAAGCAACACAAACTCAGTATAGAGTACTGCCTGAATTCAACTATACGCCCTGCTATATCAGCCAGCTCAAACTTCCGGGCATTGCTTGATTTTAGCTCTTCAAGGAAATAATGTCTCTTAGGATCGTCAAGGCTCTTGTTTGAATAGGACCCTGCATTCCTAATTGAATGTTGAGGAACCCTCATGTCATGTCTGCGACCTAGATGATTTATTCCACTTATTGGAGATGATGGCAATACCGGACTTGTAAGAGGTGAGGTGGGGAATTGAGTCATGAAACTGATGCTAGGGGGAACACCGTACAGACTGCCACTGTTGATCCCCATTGTTCCAGGACTAGGAATGCTTAGACTTCCAATAGTTGTAGAATGCAGTTTCTGATCACCCAAATAAGCAGTAATAGCAGGCTCTTTTTGTTGGACAATGTGGCCTCCAGCATTCCCCCTTGAGGCTAAATGATTTTGGTGAACTGTAGAGCCATATGCATCATCAAGAGGATGTTGGAAATATTGCAAATGCATGGGATCCACATAAGGAGGTTGCACCATCAAACCATGTTGTCCATAGAACTTCTCCAAATGTTGCAGACTGCCTGCATGTGTAGGTTTTACCCCAGCTGAAGATAGGGCGCCCCTGTTGTCAAAATTTAGACTAGAAGAAGCACCAAATGGCATAGGGAAGGCACCTTGAGAAGGATATCCAGTCAAAAACGGGGGAAGAAATGCAGGACCTGGAGCATATCCATTCATGCTATAAAGCGTTGAGTATATACCAGAAGGTTGAAAGTTTGGATAAAATGGAGTTCCAGCAGTCACACTTGCTGCTGCTGATGCATATAAAGGAGGGCTGGGTCCAGGAGGCTGCAATGGCAGTTGCGTTCCTTGAGATATTACTTGAAACTGTAATGCTTGCGAGTGCAAAGGCATCACTTGCTGTGTAGATGTGTCACGTTCCGATATCCTCCCACGAGATTGCCGCTCATCTTGTTTTTTCTTTAGGCTAAGATCCATTCTGGAATTACCTGATTTAATGAAGTTACTAATTAGAGCATCACCCTCCAAACCAGCACTTGTAGCATTTGTCTCATCGAGCTCTTGGCGCGGTCTTCCACTGACACATGCTGAGCCAAGGAAAGGTGCAGTAGAAGAATCACTCTCCGATATTAATCCCATAGCATTGGCCTTTGCAGTATATGCATCAACACAAACATCAGAAAAACTTGCACTTGATTCCAGTTCTCTAGATATTTTCATAGAAGAAACTTTGGATGAAAGAGTATGGGTATAGTGATCAATTGCTTCCTCTGCTCCATGGCTTGAAGACCGAGACAAATTATAAACAGGAGATGGAGTGCGAGGGAAATCTTCCTGTACATAGATCCATCAATATAAGATGGTGAGAACTAGAACTCCAGGAAAAAAAATTGATGAGAAGAATAAGAACCTCTGAAATACAAAAAAATAATATCGTAAAATCATGATATATTGTTCATCCTCTAAAATAAAAGTGAAATGAAATTTACACTAGCAATTTCCAACAGCGTCTCATGTTGTTATCCATTTGTTTTTAAAAAGTTTACAAAATTCCTCAAAGTTGAGTCGGAGGCGTCAGGGAAGGCAAATAATATCATTAAAGCTCAATGTTCACTCGTAAATTCTCCTGTCACTAAAAAGATATCAATCCATAATCTCTTACACCATAAAAATATTTCAAGTTATGTCAAAACAGGATCCACATTATTCCTAATAGAATCATGCAGACAGAATAAGTCCTTTGCCAGGAAAATCCAAAACCAGTGCATAACCATTTTGCTTCACAGGAAAAAGCATTATATGCACAATTATAGAGTCATATTTAATAACTAACTTATACACATCAGCAGATAAATAGTCAAGAATACTGGACATAAGGGATAAAGTTATTGAAAAGGGGGAAAAACAATCATAATCCTAGTTCAGAAATACCTCTTTAGCAACTATCCAGAAGAGCAAGTCATATACCTGTATCAGATCAACTACACTTTTGTGGCGCCACACCAAAGGGCTTGAATTTTGACCAAAATGAAGTAAATTGTCATCCTCCAAGCAAGTTCCAGAAGCTTCTCCAGGTGACCTATCATCCTCAGGCTCCTCCTTATGAGTTGCCAGTGAACCTCTGGTCATTTGAAAGCATTTATTGCCATTATCATCTAAGGAAGGAGAATTCCAATTATTTCCTAATCCAACATTATGGCCTACTAGATGTCGATTATCTCTTGAAATAAGAGGAGGAGGAAGCCTTGGATTCAAGTTGACATTTGAACAGTAGTAAGCAAAATATGCTGGATCAGAACGCAGTTGATCCTCAGACTCACAATTTTCAGCAGCAGTACTTAGACCCTCCAACCCAGAACCCATGTTGAAGTTCTCTTGACTTAAAAGATTTCTGATAGCAGCAAACGAACCTTCCATACTTGGTGGTGCACTCCCACTTCGACTGGGAACATTGTTTCTGTCATCTCTTTGCACTCTGTGCCCCTTCAGAAGCAAACCCAACTCTTCCGTAGTCATATCTTTTAAAGATGATCCAAGCCTAGCTATATCCTTAGCAAAGGGCCATTTCCTAGTTCCACTAGTCTCAACCAGTCTCATAGGGCTCTCAGTTGCCATCCTAGCACAAACTATCGAATTTCCTCTTTTACGATTGTCTATTGCAAGAAAGATAGGAACACTACTTCATCCAGCACAGCCGTGCCATTGTCAATCTGGTGCGGTTTTCATCACTGCAAAAGTCATGGCAACCAAAGTCTCGGAACCCAATGGCAACTTTTCTAGAGTAACTTGATCTCAAGAATATTCCTATTAAACACCACAAAAAGTACGACTTTCAATCAGAACTCACTAGAGTAACGAAAAATATAGTAGACAGAAAAATTTATGGTAGAACAAAAGAAAAGTGTTTGGCCACACTACTAATATATGACGACCTTCAGTACTGCTCACATGACGTTTGTGTTTGTGTTAACACAAAGTACATACCTTTCGATTAGCAGAGATCAGGGTACTTCGCTTTACCAAGGAGAGGAAACAAGGAATAAACCATACCATAATCTTGAAAACTGCAGATTCTAATTAACAGTTTATAATAAGTAAAAATCTCATCTTTATACGAAAGTCCTCATCTTTACACCTCCCACACCCCTATTCGTCAACACGCACTAAAGCAAGACAACAAAGGAATCAAACTTCTGGAAAATCAAACCAACATATCAAGACGCTCTACAAATACCAAGCGAACAATCAACTCAAAATGATCACAACCGTACACATATAACTAAACCCCGCCTCCACCTCAACAAAAGCAAAGTTATGTCACCTGATAGAGGGAAGGAAACAGCTGTCAAGTGTAGAAACAAAAACAGCACCAAGTGTATCGGAGTGCTCTGATCAGGACAAATAAGTTCTTGAGGAAAGAGAAGATTGTTTTGCTTTGGGAAGTACAAAATATCACCGGCAAGGAGAAAAAAAACAAGAAAAACCTCAGCTTTAACCAAGGCTCCAAGCTTTGGACTTTTCTTGAGTTTTAGCTTAAACTAGGTTACTCATTGTTACTTATCATGCTAAATGACGAAAAGGCCACTAGGCATAGCAAGCATGGGATTCTGTAGTTTTCTGTTAAACTTAAAAGTTTAACCCTTTATTGATCATACGGAGGGAGTTATAAGTATACCAGCATTTGTTAAGACAGGTGTTACTTAAACCTTTCAGGAAATGGGTTATCAACACGTGGCATGTTGCACTGTTGCCGTGTGTTTGGATTTTGTCACATTTCCGTTTTTGGATCATAACTTATGAGAAAAATGTCACCTTGAAGAGGAGAGACATTAGAAAGTGAGACTAAACATGTTTCTGTTTCATTCAAACAATACATACTTCACAAAATAATGCAAAAGGGATTTTACAAGTTCATTAGGTAAGAAAAAAATTGTATTACTACAATGACAAAACTCAATTCACTGATACTCGAAATTTAAAAAGGTTCAATAATACACAATCTTATTTATAATTAATCAAGAGACTATCTCTAAATAACTTATTAAAGAATATACTAATATATGCAATTTGCAAACACATAGCATGATTTTAACACAAATATTTATAAATGGAATAATATTTGGACGCTATCTCTTTGTCGTTCTCTAAGCGATGCATCACTCCTGCATTGAAATTTTCACCATCTGAGAAAATATATGCAAAGGGAAAAGAAAAGTTGTCCAAATTACCATTTGTTATAAGGAATGTCATATCTATCAATTTCCATCTTCTATGATCTTCTTAGAATAATAAAACCCTAGAGGTGATAGGTTTCAATATTCTAATCCTCTGTATGATTTACCTTAATTGCCCACACAAAAGAAGTAGAGAAAGTAAAAGGGACAGGTAACATGAAAGTATCTATTCCATTTCTGGGCCATTAGATGATTGAGTTAAACAGACTTTCGGTCAATCACCTTTTGCTTAATGATTCTCTGTGAGAAGTGGACAAGGAAAATCAGCTTTAGAAGTGCCAAAGAAAAGGCTCAAAAGCTGGATGCTTGGGAAGCAAGTCCTGTAGAGTTCAGGATCAATTTTTCTAGATTTCTTAATTCGGTTATGATATTTATCATATTTTATTAAATCTCATTTACATATTTACGTAAATATCACGTAAATATATAGATGAAATTTAATAGAATAAGGTTAAAACAAATTAACAGAAACAGAAAATTTGACGTACTTTACGCTACTTTAAAGGTATTAACGTGCTAAGCCAGTTTGAATTTTGTTTTTTTTTCAATTTTAGTTTAGACTTAAATTCAAATTTAGTCAAAAACTTATTTTTATATTAATTTCAAATCTTTTTTTATTGTTTATAATTAATCAGGCTTTAAAAAGCAAACTCAAATATAATTCAATTTAAATATAATTTATTTTTTAAAAAGCAAATCCATAATTTTTAAACTTAACTTTGGTAATAATTTAGTGCCAATACCATATAATACTAATAATAATTAATATTGGAGATTATTTTATTTGAAATAATTTTTAAAATCATAAAAATAATTTCTATAATTAATCTCCTATTATAAAATTTATCTTTTAAAAAGTATAACGTTTGCAAGTTTCTTTTAAAATTTTAATATTACTAATTTGAATAATTAAAGTGAAGAGTATGTATATGCTATGCTATATCATTTTTAGCATAACATTAAGTCCTATAAGAAAGAATCACAATAGCATAACATTAGTATAAAATTTTCTCTATATTCTTATTAATTAAAGTAACACTTAATGAATAATTATTTTCACATATTGTTCATATAAATCAATATTATTTATATTATCTAGCAAACACTATAGTTAATATAAGAAGTTTGCTTAATTCTGCTTAATTCTCGTAAACTTACAAAATTAAAAAATATTTTAAATACAATATATTTAAAAATATTATGAATTCTCAACATCAATAACATCATATAAAAAATAATCATAACAAAAAGAGTCCTTAACCACAAATATAACCAAACGAAAGTGAAACACGAAAAAAAAAAAGTAATTATAATTACAAAGTTCATATTTATATTACATATACATCAAATATAAATATAAATTGTAACATATATATCAAATACAAGAAAAAATGAAAATAAAGAAAAAATGAAAAACATAAAATTTCATTATGTAATATATCCACTTAAATCATAACGAGTCTAACTTTCAGTTGGTAAAAAATCTTCACCGCTAAGATAAATATCATCGTCACCGTTGCTTAAACTCAATGCATCAAATGAGACATCAATATTTTCTTATTCGAAATCATCTTCTAATTCACATTCATTTATAAAATTTGGTTCCTTCGAAATCCAATCCTTTAAAAAATTAACACGATCGAGGCAAATCGGATCGATAGAACCACGCGTTCTATTAACAATCCTGACAAACAAAAAAAATAAAATAATTATAAAATTATAAAAAATAATATTCAACATATTAATGATGATAAAGTACCTTTCGTTTTCAAGTTGTATCAAACAAAGATCAAATCATTCAATCTCTTATACTTTAATCTTTTTTTTAGAATGAATATACTCCAATCCCTTTCACACCCAATCGCACTCACACATTGGCTAAGAATTTAAATCAAAAACTTCTGCAATTATAGAACAACACTTCCAAATTGGTTCCGCCATGCAACTATAAGACAATAAAATTAATCTCATAAACAAATGAAGAAATGATTATTTTAAACAAGCAACACAAGTGAAGAATGTGCACCTGGATTATGTTTATTCCTTTGATGAATTGCAATGGGCATTCCAAAAAAACCACATGAATCCTTATGTGCCTCTACTTGAGAGCTAAGCAAGTATTGCATCTTGTCATTTGAAACAAGTATTTTCTTGCTAACTTCAGTTCTCTTTGTAAAACTTGGATTAAAATAAACGCTCTGATTAAGAAATGCCTCAGTAGCAATCAAAGGAGAGCAAAGTTGTTTTTCCCACCTCTAACTAATGTCAGTAAAATAAGGTGTGTATAAAGAAGACATTTTTCAAATTAATCTTAATTGCTTCTTTCACCCTTTCCATATCATCATAAAAATAACTCATCATTGATTTCTCATCACTATCAATCATACAAAATACTTTCAACAGAGGCTTACAAATTCTAATGACAAATTGATATTGGAACCAAAATTTATCATCCTCAACCATAATCCTTGAAACCTCAATTCCGATATTAGACTTGACATATTGAGATACAACTCATTTTTTACTTGTAAACATTTGTCTTAGTTCTTTCTTGATTTGAATAAAACACTAAAGTGATAAGAAATTAGTTGCAAATTTTGTAATACTAGGATGACATAAATTTCTATAATTTGTGAAATCCTTCCTCGTCAAATTCAAAACTCATACATGATTGTAAATGAATCTAGTAACTTTTCTTGCCTTTTGCACAGTTTCATCAATGATAGAAAAATATTTACCATCTCCCACATTTTCTAACATCAAGTCAATACAACGTGTTACACAAAGAGTCCAATAACAAAAAAGTATACCTATTTTGTAATCTCTTTCTAGCTACTTTATAAATAGTATCATTGTCAACAATGAACAATATTTTCAAGTCCAATTTCAGTCACAACTTTATAAAAAAATCTCTAAAAAAAGTATCAACATTTCTTACAAGATCCGACATATCAATTGACTTAAAAAATATTGTCCCCCAATAAAATAAACCAAAAAAATCATAATAGGCTCATGTTTCATATTTATCCGACTATCACATATTATTGAACATCCATAAGTAGTCTAAGTCTTTTTTCTTTCACTCAAGTAACTTTTTATTTTACTAACACAGTTGCTCAAAAAATTGCCTCTATAGTTATAAATTGAAGGAGCTTCATATCCTAAACTATAAGAGACAATAGCATCCACCATAGGCTGACAATAGCAAATTGAGTGGCATTAAATGACACACCAGCATCATACCACCATTTAGTCATTGCCATTTTCACACTATAAGTTGTTTGTTTAGATTGTGATGCAACAAAGGGCAAAAGTTGAACTCAAGACTTGGGCCAAAAAAGCCAAACATTTGTCTTATTCTCTTCCTTATATCATTTGAGATTGCATCAATCACATGTTCTTGAGTAGGCATATTACTTTCACAGCCTGTTTGATTCAAATAATGGAATAGATAAGGAATATAATAGTTATTCTTAAGAATATAAAAGATGGAAAATAAAATAGAATGAGTATTATCCTATTTGATTCAAGAAATGAAATAGATAAATAATTTCTATACCAGTGTTTGGTTTGAAAATATAAACTTGGAATGACAAAGGAATAAAAAAGACCAAAATATCCTTATCCTTATCCTTATTCTTATGATAACCGTCGTCGTCGTCGTCGTCGTCGTCATGATGATGATGATGATTATTATTATTATTAAATTCCTTATTATTATTAATTTTATACTTATTATTATACTTATTATTAATATTTATTATTATTATTATTATTATTATTATTATTATTATTAAATTCCTTATTATTATTAATTTTCTCCTTCTTATTGTTAATTTTATTATTCTTCTTATTATTTATTATTATTATTATTAATTTTCTACTTACTATTATTCTTATTATTATTAATTTTATTATTTTAATTGATTATATTTTTGTATATTATTATTAATATTATTAAATTTCGTATTATTATTACAAGCTTTTACATGACTTTATATATATTAGACTTTGCCTATTTTACTTAATAAGATCTATTCCTAAAACGTGGTCGTAGCAGATATAGGGGAATGAGATGAGTCACGATCACCCTGGTGTACAAGCACGATCGTGCACTCCCATGAGTGAAGGGCTCTGTCATGATTATGCACTCCTGACTTTGTCACAATCGTGCACTCCTATGATTGAACGGCTTTGTCATTATCATACACTCCTAATGTGACACTCAAATTTGTAAAAATCATATCCTCAATTTTGATGTCCAAAAATTACAAACTTTATACCATTGGAAACATAAGAGGATAAGCTATAACTTTTATGAAAACTTTGTCTGATTCGGCCTAAATCAATACAGTTTAATCCTTGAAATCAGGACATAATTTATGTCAGGGACAGTGTTGCAGCCTCTGCCAGCACCAGTGACGTTATCGTGTGAAGTTCATATCTCTTTCATCTGAAGTCCAAAACTTTCATGTGATATATCGTGGGAAAGTTAAAATGATAAACTACAATTTTCCTGAAGGCAACTTTATTTAATTCTGCCTAGATTAATACAGTTTGTTCATAAAAGTTAGAGTCACTACTTTTGTCCACAATAGTACTGTAGCTCTGTTACCCCCTTCTTCTTCTTTTGCCTATTACGAGCTTTTACATGACTCTATGTATATTAGACTCTGCTTATTTTACTTAACACTTTACAATTTACATACACTCATATATATATGTATATAGATTAATATCTTTTTGTGCCATTTTCTTTTTCTTTCATTGGTATTCTACTAGAACTGATGAAGTTATTTAATATGGATTTCTATAGTTTCTTCTTATTTATTATTCTTCTTTATTATTTATTATTAAAATTTCCTTTTAATATTTCTTGTCAACCTTCTTTCATTTGTATCTGAGACTCTTATTTGGTCTAATCGGAAATGATTCTATCATTTTCGTATCCACAATTCAATATGCACACACACGCACACGCACACGCACGCACACGCACATATACAGATATAATATGACTCTCCTACTCCTATTTTTTCTTGCATAATATGGAGTACTCGAGCGGTCAATTCTTTTCTATATTCATTTCTATATTTATATTTTATTTCTATATTTATATTAATTATGAATAACTATAATGAAAAGAATAAAGAAATCGAAATTAAAAGCCAAAATTGGAGAAGTTTGCTAAATTCCTATGCATATACAAGTTCTCTTATAGGAGCTCGCTTAGCTCAGATGTTAGAGCATTGTATTTGTAATGCGATGATCATTGGTTCGACTCCGATAGCTAGCTTTTCTCCATTTATTTTATTTTTTGCACTTTTTTTCCAAAGGTCAACGATTATATTATTATTAATCAATCTATTTTTGATTTCTTTGTGTTAGAGATACAAAAAGATGATATATTTCTTCGTTTACAAAAGAGAAAACTTTATACCTAAACATAAAATGAAAAAAAATCCGATTGATTGGTTTCTAGATGTAATTAATGTGTGATTGACTTATATGTATCACAATAGCATATAAATGTAAAACAATACATGAACCTGTCTTTTTTTTTATATAAATATCTTCCGTTTTGAGGGAATTGCATATATAGAGATTCAAAAACGAATCGATGTGATTCAGATTATAATATATATGGGATTCCCAAAATTATTCCTAGAAGGTAGATCTAAAAGAATCGAAGAATTACAGATGAATATAGAAAAAGAACTTAATTGGATGAATTATATGCATTAAAAAGTCAACATTGCTATTACAAGAATTGCAAACCCTTATAGGAATCCTAATATTCTAGGAAAATTTATTTTTGAACAATTAAAGAATAGAGTTTCATTTCGCAAAACAATAAAAAAGGCTATATATATATATATATGTATGTATTTAATAAGATATATTCCTAAAATGTGGTCATAACAGATGTAGGCGAATGAAATGAGTCATGGTCACCTTTGTGCAAAAGCACGATCGTGCACTCCCATGAGTGAAGGGCTCTGTCACGATCGTGCAGCTCTATAAGTGAACAACTTTGTCACGATCGTGCACTAATGTGACACTCAAACTTGTAACATATCTCTTAATTTTGATGTAAAAAAATTACAAATTTTATACCATTGAAAAGCTAAAAGAATAAACTAAAACTTTTATGAAGACAACTTTGTTTGATTCAGCTTACATCAATATAGTTTAATTGTTGAAATTAAAATGCGATTTCTTTTAAACAGTTGTCAGTCACAGCCGTGAACCATGAAGTTAAGAATACATTTGTTTACATAAATTTTTCACACCATCAATTCTTTGTAATTGGAATATAAAATAACAATATAAATTTTTTCACTTCATTGTTATTAAATTCCTTATTATTATTAACTTTCTTGTTCTTCTTCCTAATTTTAATATTATTGTTAATATTATTAAATTCCTTATTATTATTAATTTCTTTCTTATCATATAACTTTCCAATATTTTATAGTGGTTAATTTTGTTAGTCCAACTCATGTTAGAATTCATTATATAGTCACAATTGTAATATTAAATAACAATGTAACGATATTAAAAATAGATAAAACTCTAAAAAGTTATTTAATTGAACAAAAATTAAGTTTAAGCTCTATTTTAAATAACTAAACAAAATATTTAAACTTCAACATAATCTTCAATGCATGGCAAGAAACCTCCTCACCCACTCAAGTCTTTGAGAAGGCGGAACAATGAAAAACACAAGCATTTGTCTAAGATGATCAGGAATGTTGCCTAAAGCAGTATTCCTTTCATCATTTGTGAGCCCCTCTATCTCACCCAATGCACTATATAACTGTTCAAGTCTTTGTATAATATATATTTCAGTCCCAATACTTTTACACAATTTATCTCCAAACTGAATCATAGTATCACCCAACATCCTGACAGCAACAATAAATGAATCTGTGCAGCTTGTTTCTCCCATATCATTTCTCCTTTTTTTCCTCTTTTCTAAAATATTTTCAACTTGTCTTTCAAGATTTGATGATTGAGGTTGGGTAAAGGACTCATCTATATCATGCAAACTATGCTCATATTGATCTTCACCACTTTCATTTGATCCACTTACACTTTCTTGCCTTTCCATTTCTTCAAGAATATCTGCAGCAGTTTGTGCATCATTTCCAATTGCACGATCTTTTTCATAAATCCCAATCAATTCATTATAGAAAGGATTTGCAGAAAAATTAAAAATATAACTTCTAACGCTTGGCCTATGACTATATAAAGATGCCTCTGATACCAACAAAATGAATACTGAACTAATAAGATTACACAACTGCAACCAAATAGTCAAGACAGCCACAATCCTTTTAGTTTCTACGTAAACTCATACTGAAACAAGTCATGATTGCAAAAAATAAAATTTCTAATGTATTTACATCAATTTGTTCAAACAATGTATAATGTAAGAGTAATTCAAAATAGTTAAAGGCATAAAGTAGAGTAAGCCAGAAAAAGGAAGATAATATTTCCAGAGTTAAAAAGAAGGGACTATAGAACATAAAAAGATAATATTCTGTAGATTGCTAAAATTCTTATGATCTTGTTCCTATCCTGAGATTTATCATCGTTTCTATGAATCACCAGAGATTCCTACTTAGTAAATAGATTGATCCCACCAATTCTTCAACTATTATTATTACACTCTGCAGAATCCTATAATTCTTACGATCTTGTTCCTGTATTGAGATTTATCTCTGCAATGCATTGTTTCTATGAATCACAAGAGATTCCTACATAGTAATACATAGTAAATAGATAAGCCCCACCAATTTTTCAACTTCAATGCTATTATTACACCTGCAAAATCTCAAAATTCTTATAATCTTGTTCCTGTCTTAAGATCTATTTGTGTAATACATTGTTTATATGAATTGCAAGAGAATAAAACAAAACGAAATTGACTTTAAATCTAGCTCAAGCTCTCTTACAGTATTCAAAACATGCTCTAAAATGGGCAATTAAAGGTATCATGTTCTTTGAATCGGAAAAAAAGAAAAAAGTCCATGTCTGTGTTTATGGCATAAGTATATTATGTTTATACACATTTTTTTGAAAGAAATTGTCAACTGCAATGAAATCCACGATACAAAACAGCCCAAGAATACTCATAATCAAGAAATTAGCAAATCAATTCAACAAAACCCCTCTCCCAATTGAAACCCATCAACATAAACGCATTACCCATGAGAACGAAAGAGGAATAACTTACCCAAAAGAGAGTACAGATGGTAGAAGGCTGGGTTGACTTGAAGAGAGAGTGGAGTTTTGAAATAACTAAAGACACCTTTTGATGATCTTTAGCTATTCCTAAAAATTGAAGAATACCTAATCTTAGGATTAGGAATTCTCATATTTTTAGCTGACCAAACAAAGGATTATTTAAGTTTTAAGAATATACTAGGAATAAAATTCATATTCCTATGAACTAAACATACCTTCAGTGTTTTCAATAGCAACCTCACCAATGCCAAATGATCTACCACTACCAACTTCATAATTAATTCTTTGTCTTCTTTCTTTTTCATTCTTATATCTTTCAAGCAAAGTTTTCATCTGCCATTTGATATTATGACTAACTTTTTTGCATGGTTTCACATCACCCTTAATTCCACCCAAATGTTTCTTAACTTAGTAATTCCTCCACCTTTCAAATGTTTGTCACAATACAAACATATAATATGATTTTTCATACCAACTAATTTTGCATGAGCCCCTGCTGGATCATCAAATTTTCTTGAAGTGATTGAATTTTCAGAAGTGCTTGAGCCTTCTTCCATTTCTTTGCAAAATTAAACAATGACATATACAAAAAAATGGAAACAGCAATTACAAATCAAAATAAAATTTCTCCAAAATTTAGAAACTATACATTGAGAATGACAATCACATAACTAAAGCATGTTGCATTTTGATTGTTTAAGCAATTGTGGCCCAAGGATTAAACAAAGAGTTGATGATTGAAATCAATACAAGAAACTAGTTTCTTATAGAGAAACAGCAGGATCATCCAATTTGTCCAACTAAAAGCCCATCCTCAATAACAAAAACACAAACTACAGGCCTTGTTTTGGCAGATCAATTCACCTGCACATACTGTGAATGATACCAAAAAGCACATTGAAACTTAAGAGCATGTCAATGTAGCCCCCAAAATGTATTAACAGGCACCATCCAGGGACAAAATAAGTGGTTTTCGTGTAAGCAACCCGATATTAAGTGAACTTGGTAATAATACGTAACCGGTCTGTAGTGTGTACACTATATTAGAAAAAGAAAAGGAGAAAGTACTACATTTGTGCAGCTCAAACACGATATCTAGGTGTAAATCAGGAGGATAATTCACAATGTGCCTTCACTTGAGGTTGAGTACCACCTCACAAAGCACAAAAAGAACCTAGCTCTAAAAAATCTGAAACAACACCCACCACCTCACAAAACAAAACCACAACAAGCAAGTAGAAGAAGGAACGAAGCTAAGCACAAAAAGAACCAAAATGAAGAACAGTTCAAAAAGAGAACCAGTCAGCGCCGGTGAGCAAGATAGAAAAAAAGCACAGCTGCTTTTGGGAAGTTGGAAAGAAAAACCACAACAGGTGAAGGCGTGACGCGCGAGAGCTGAGACTAAAATTAGGGATTGTTGTATTGCCTCTTCCAGCAACTTGGTTTTTTAATTACTAATTAAAAAATTCTAGATTAGTCCAACTAATCCTAAGTCCCTAAGACTCTACCTCAAGAGTTCTAGAGGATGTAAATTTGGAGTTCAAGATTTCTCAGGTTCTTACGTAGCATGTACATTTCTGTGCACAAAAAATCGTCACATATTTGATCGATCAACTGCTGATTGATTACTAGCCCTGCTGAGCTTCGGATTCCTAGCAGCCTTCAAATTTCCTAATAGTTTCAACTTCCATACTGTCGCTTGAAGCGAGGCGTCTGTAATTGATCTGATCAAGAAACTTTGCCCAAGAGGCTAGAGGATCAACAATAAAGAACATTTTTCATTTTCCTTTTTTTTGCGTGACTCGAACTCAAGACCTCCTATAAGAGAGAGCCTTAACTAAAGAGTTTATACCATTCGGGTCATTTTTTATTGTCAACTTTATTCTTATTTTATTAAATCTCATTCATACACTAACGTGAATTTCACGTAAATGTGTGAATAAAATGTAATAAAATATGATAGAAATACCACAATCGAAATAAAAGATCTGACCTCGTGATATTAATACCTAGAGAATGCAAGGATGAGGGTAAAATGGTTTTAACTTTCTTTTCAATTTAGTTCCTATTTTTTAATTTTTTAAAAAATTACATTTAAGGCCAAATTCAAACATTTTTTGAATTTCAATCGGATTTAAATCAAACTGCCATTTATATTTATGTGTGTAATAAAACAATATTTTTTAATATTTTAATAAATAATTATTCTTAAATTTGTAAAATCATAATCAAACTTAAATTCGAACTAAATGTTTTGAATTCAATTAGGTTTCGACCACAAGTACAGGAATAAGCGGCGCTCTTTATAATGGCACAAAGTTCGGTTAATCCGAACCCCGTCTCGTTGATTTCAAATCGGACTGCTATTATCAAACCTTAGTTACACGGATCCTAAAAAGGTTGCTACTTTGATTTGATTTCAAAGTAAGTTTTGGCAAACTATGAACCACAAGAGCTTGCATGTAAAAGCTACTTTCCACTGCACTTGATTCGACTTAAAGTTAACGAATATAATGAAGAACAAGAATCTAATTTGCAGTAAATACAATCACAACACCAACTGGAAAGTGAAAAGGGATTCTTTAGTTTCAAGTTCGATGATTGGGGGATCTATACAAATTTCTCCTTTTATCAGGTGGGAGACAGTTTCTCCTCCTTACCATTATCACAGACATTACAACAGTTCCAAAACTATTCACATTTTCTCCTTGTAGTGAGCAAAGTGAAAGTGGTCTAGTAACCTGACCATGTTGATGGTATTGGCTGGAACTTGTTCTTTGCAGAAGCCAGTATGTCGTAGTAGTCAGCACGATCGAAACAGTCACGGAAGTCGGTGAAAAGTTTTTCGAACACCCTCCACTGGACTTTGATTGATTTTGTATATGGGTATGGAAGAAAAACCTACAGAATGTAAATCCCCAAGTTGTCAATAAATGAAGTATGGCATGATACCAACATAATGAAGTTTGCAACTTTGTGAATGGCCTGTGGCCATGAGCATTGTAAGCTGTTTTCTAATGAACAATTATATCAAAAAATTCAATACAGCCTTGATTGTTTTCAAAATTCACATTCTACGTCTCAAAGTATTCATCTGGCCGATATTCAACTTCATGATCTAACAAAACATAACTGTAAACAAAACCGCAAAAGGAGACATGGAGAAAGAAAGAGTCAGGAAGGAAGCCAACAATCGAAAAATCAAATGAGAAGATTATGTTATAATCTGCTATGCTTTGGTAACCTTACATGACTTCAGAATGATATGCTCAAAAGAAAAGAAAATTGTTTGATCTTAACCATGTATCATATAGTATCATTATCTCAAGGCAGAGAAAAAAATTCACATGGGAGTTCTGAGATATGCCTACATCTTCTTCTTGTGCTAGGCTTTTAAGTACAAGGAATGTATGGTCATTTTCTTCCATATTGTCAAGGACAGCTAACCAGATCTGTGAAGCAAGTTCATGAGCAGCATCTCTTGATTTTCCACAAGCAATGAATTGATCTGAGAACCACAAAGTCAAGTGATCATCAGGACAACCAGTTGCTAGTGGCTCTCCAAATGTATTGCTGTTGTACTAAGGGCATTACCAGTTGACATAATTCCATGCAGTCCTGATAATGTCAAATCTTAGCTCATTCACTTAGTTATACCGTACACGATGCCCATATATATCTCGGAGTAAGGAAAATAAAACTAATATTACAACCAAGAGACAAGTAACTAGCAGAGAATTGTCAACATACACACAATGCTAATTTAGTTAGAAGATTAAGGTAGTATGTCAACCATAAAGAACGCTTTTGAGCACATTAGTGAAACTTATGTGAAATGCTGATAAAGTAGGAAATTATTGGACCCTCTAACTTGAAAAGCACATTACAAGTAGGGGAGTTTGTCCCAATTTCAATTGAAAAGTTCACCAGAGTCAACGGCAACAAGAAAGTAAAGGGTAAACCTATTATAGTTCCATGAAGTATGGCAGAAGATGGTGGTGCTCTTGAGAAACCAAGTTGCTCTTTGAGAAACAAATACGTATGGCCAACAATCTCGTCTATCTCCCCGTCGAGAGAAAAGAAGTGTTCGCTCACATAAAAAGCTGTGTATCTCCTGAAACACGAGGATTCCATAGACAGTGAGAGACGTGTTAAAAATCGTGAAGAGAAGCATTTTTATTTGCATCTTACCTTTTACTTAATCCTCGAGGTATCGGTCCTGGCCATCTTTTTGCTTGGCTGGCAAAGGGATAGTTTTTCTCAAGAGCAGCTTGCCACAAGTATTCTCCACGAAACAGATTAGCCCATCGCTTTTTCACACAAGATAATTGAACCCATTCTGACACAGGAATCCTAATGAAGATTTCTATCAGCAAATGATCAGGAAGGTTTTCCAGAGTACTATCAGCCAAAACTAAGGCTTCATTTCGAGTATTACTATCTGTCATTCCAGGTCTGCGACTAAGAACCCAAAGTGTGGATTAAAAGAACAGAAAAGGAAGCAAAGAATAGCCAGCAGGAACAAGAAATAGAATGAAAAGTGGATGCATAGAAACTTCTTCAATGAAGAACAAAGCAGGAAAATTTCAATAAGTTTATGAAACTACATCAGAGAGTATGGATGATTGAAACAGTATGCAAGCCATCAGAATTGCTCCGAACTCATTAAGTCTAAATTTCCTAGAACTTTACAAGTCTTTTTCCATCAAAAGCAATAGCCTAGTGCACAAACAATCTCAAAGAGCAGAAAATGAATCTGCAGCTACGCATTATATAATCCCCATTTATGAAGCACCTTACATAGCTTTATCACAACTGAATATGTTTCGAGCATAATTGCTTGTGTGGTTATTCAATGTTATATTTCAAATGTAAACGACACTCGCTGGCAATGTCATAGAGTGTTTGATTTGCCCACAATATTAGAAAATTTAAATAAAAAGCCCAAACTCTGCCGCTTTGGAAATCTGGGCAGAAAGCATTCTTGCCTGCTATAATTTCATAAGAATATCATAAATGACTGAAGTCTGCACCTCATACAGGACTAAATAAGCAGAATCAAACAAGTGGGTTATGAACTATATGTATATTTAATTGACTACAAGAAGAAGATGGACATGAAAACCAAACACAGAACATAATGGATATAGCTAACTAAGTAAAGGAGAGGCACCATTTGGAACTAACAAGACATGAACTTCCCATAAATCACGTCCTTAAGCCACTAGGGGATATTCCCAGTTCAAATCACCAAATTATTTCAATCAATCAAAATCAGTATCTGCACATTGAGTAATGAACAACTGACGATTTCTAAGACTAACACCAAAGGGTATGACCTGAGAAGTAGCTTGTATGAGCTCAACAACATCAGAATCAAAATTTGACAGAACAAGGAATCCGAGAAACAACACAAAGCTGAAGAACCAACAACCCCAACAACTTTGACACCGGAAAACGAAAACCCAACAAGCATAACAACAAAAAGGAAGCAACTTTCAATCTGCACGCTGAAAAGATTCTTGGTAATAACCATAGGAAAACTAACTAATACGAAGAATTGAAGTAGGTACCAGATTTTACCTGAAAGAGGAAGAGGGTGACTCTACTCTCAGGTTTTTTAAGCCGCCACACAAAACTAGAGATGGTACTTTATGTTTTGAGGAGTCCACAAGATGTAACCATATGAGGACCTTCTTGTTTCTAAGACGATAAAAATTGAGTCTTTAGATAGAGAGACAAAACGTGACATAATGTTCTGTATGCTTTGTGCACTGTACGGCAATTGCAGAACAGAGAAAACAGCAAAACAAAACTCACAAAAGGTCCAAAAATAAAAAAGAGAACTGCAACGTATTTCTCAAAAAGGGAGCAGATATTCTGTTTCATGACTCTATTCCCTCTTAGCGTTCTGATTACGGTATTTTTATCGTATCTTATTAAATTTCATTCACACATTTATATAGATCTTATATAAATAATAGGTAAGATTTTAATAGAACAAGGTTGAAATAGAGTAATTGAAACAAAAAAAATGATGTGCTTATGTCGAGCTATTCATCTATTCAATTTTTATAAATCTTATTTATTAAATAGATGGATTTTCATAAAATAGAGTAAGTACATAGTAATGCAACAGATGATCTAGATAAACCACTTGTGTTTTTTTACGTTTTTTAATCTTTTCCTTGCGATCATCTCTAAGTATGACAAGATTTATCCGGTTCGTTAGCCTGACCTGATCTAATTTAACTTGAAGTTATTAGATTAAGTTTTTGTTTGGTTGAGCTTATATTAATAAAACTTTTGTCAGTAGAGCTTCTATCAATAGAGCGTTTTTTAGAAGAATTTTTCTAAGAAGCTAGTTGACTGTTTGGCTGTCATTTAAAAAAGAATTTTTTTGAAAAACTTCATACAATAGACTGCTTGGTAACATAAAAATAAAAAACACTTTTAATCTTAACTATATTTTATTTTGTAATAATAATTATTTATGCATATAAATATTATTTAAAATATATTAAACAATATGCAAAGTCCAATATATTAATTATTATATAATTTTAAACCATATGAAACATAAATGAAAATGTATCTGACCAAATCTTTTGTATTGATTATAACATAAGTAAAACTAATACAAAAAATAAATATTAAAACATATAAATAATTCAAATAATATTATATAAATCTCAAAATAAACGTGAAAATGTGTTTGTGGATATTATGGATGTATGCGAAACTTTATGCCTGGGCTGATCTCCGAAACTCAAACTAGTTTTGTCCCTGGTAGACAAACTACTGACAATATTGTGATCATGCAGGAGGTGGTACACTCCATGAAGAAGAAAAAGGGTCGAGTGGGGTGGATGGCTATTAAGCTGAACTTCGAAAATGCTTCTGATAGATTAAATTGGCCATTTATAAGTGAAACTCCGTGGTTGGCCAGTTTGATGAGGTGTTCATGGAGAGAGTTAGGACATGTATTGATTCGGCATCCATGCGAGTGGTTTGAAATGGAGACTTAACAGATAACTTTTTTCCATCTCGAGGTATTAGATAGGGGGACGCACTGTCTCCATACTTGTTTGTGCTTTGTATGGAACGACTATCCCATCTGATTAAAGACGTTGTTGCTGCTAAACAATGGAAGGGGATTCGGTTGGGTAGACGAGGACCAAATCTAACTCATTTGTTCTTTGCAAATGATATTTTTCTATTTGCAGAGGCTTCCCTTGAACAGGCAAGTATGATTGCCTTGGTATTGCAACGGTTCTGCGAAAGTTCAGGCCAAAGAATTAGTCTGAGTAAGTGTGATCCATTTATCTGGGAATGTGTCTGAGGGTTTGGCCTCTAATATAAGTAGGCTGTTGGGTTTTTCTGTCTCATCTAATCTTGGGAAGTACCTTGGAGCTTCGATCGTTCATGGTCGTCGCTCCAAATTACATTTTCAACCATTTATTGAGAAGACAAAAGCGAGACTGTCTTCCTGGAAGGCTCGGCAACTATCATTTGCAGGGAGAGTCACCCTTGCAAGGTCGGTGTTAACCACGTTACCAGTCTTCAACATGCAGACAAGTATTTTGCCGGCTTCAATCCTTAATGAGCTAGACAAAATCATCCGATGTTTTATTTGGGGATCGACAGAAGGGCATCGCAAGCTTCATCTAGTGGGCTAGAATGAGATATGTCAATCTAAAGAAGATGGTGGGCTCGAATTGAGACAGGCCACTTCTTACAACCTAGCAATGGTCATGAAGCTGGCCTGGCGATTCCTTACCGATGATTCTGCTCTTTGGGTGAGAGTACTTAAAGGGAAGTATGGGTGGGCCAGTGATCTACGGCAGGCAGTGGGCTTGAAACTAAATTGTTCTAGCTCTTGGAAGGCAATTTGTCATGTATGGCCGATGATATTAATTAGGAGCGGTCAGATGGGTAGTGGATAATGGGAAACGAATTTTATTTTGGAAAGATAACTGGTTTGAGGAACTTGGACCTTTGGTCGGCCACGCTAGTGAGGAGCTCGATGACGAGTTGAGTTGAAAGACGGTTGCGGACTACTTGAATCAGGATGGGTCTTGGAAGTGGTCCAGCATCAGGCCCTTGCTACCGAACTACATATGCAACAAGTTAGCACAGGTTCACATTAACCAAGGGGAGGATATGAGGGATGTTATTGCTTGGAATAGGACAGCTAGTGGACAATTTACAATGGCTAGCTCCTATGGCTTAGTTGAGGATGAATTTGAAGATGAAGGAAGTAATATATGGAAGGAGATTTGGAATTGGAAAGGCCCAGAAAGAATTTGTACGATGATGTGGTTGATTGCAAAGAATAGGCTAGCTACCCGAGTAGTCTGCTTTAGAAGACGAATTGTTTCGGACTCGGTATGTTTTTGTTGTCACCAAAGTGATGAGGATGTAATGCATGCTGTCCATGATTGTCTCATTCCACAACGAATCTGGTCCAGTTTGGTTCCTCAGAGCCAGCAAGCAGTTTTCTTTTCCCAACCGCTAGAGACATGGCTAATGATGAATTTGAGGAAAACAGGTGGACTCGAGACTGACTCAATACTGTGGCCTCTCCTGTTCGGGACAACTATTTGGTTGGTGTGGAGATGGAGGAACCAACAGATTTTTGGAGACGGGCAGACTCTTTCGTTTAATTTGGAGGCAGCTGTGGTGAAGCAGACAAAAGAGTTCTATTTTGCACAGGATGTTATAGGACAGATCGCAGGCGTCAAAGGACACCATGAGGATCGTTGGGTCCGTTGGATCCCACCCTTACTTGGAAGCGTTAAGTTGAATTGTGATGGAGCCTTTGGGTCTCAACGATTGCTCGTGGGAGCAGGAGGGGTGCTTCGAGATGAGAAAGCTCAATGGTTTGGGGGTTTTCTTCATACTGTGAAAGTTTGCAGTGTCTTGGATATTGAGATTATCAGCATTCTAACTGGGCTACATCTTTGCAGTAGCAAGGGATTCCGAAAGGTCTATGTAGAGAGTGACAGCTTGGAGGCTATCAAACTAATAACAAGCTTGTTGGGGGATAGACGAGTCAGTTCATCGGTTCGCCAGTGTCATGAACTGTTAGAGGAGTTTGATTGTGTTTCCTTCACACATGTCTTCCGCGAAGCTAATAAACCTGTAGATAAGTTAGCCAGGTTAGCTACCAATAAGCCGTTGGGAACAGTGGTGTTGGCCGTTGCCCCGCCTGCTATCCAATCTTGTTTAGCAGCTGATGCAATGGGAATCTATAATGTTGATTCGTAATGAATAAAGTTGTATTGCTTTTGACAAGAAAAAAGGGGACTAAAAAATAAGTTAATTAATTGATATGAAAATTTTACATTAAAAAGTGTTTTTTTGAAAAGATTCAAATTTGTGCTTATTGAAAAGCTGTATTTTAGTTGCTAAAAAAGTTATATCTACTAAAAAAGTGCTTGTTCATTTTACAACAAAATACTGATTTATCTTAAAAAAAGTTTTTGCAGTAGAAAAAAGTGTTTATTTACACCCCAAAACCTAAAATTTTTAATAGAAAATCATTTCGTTTTTAATTTTAAGTTAATATAATTTAAATTTTCGTAATTATTGTATTCAAAATTAAATTAAAAAATTAATGATTAAAAAACTCAATCAGATTGACCAGTAAAAACCTTTGAACTAATTAATTTTTCGATTTAGTTTTTAAAATTTTTTCAATTTATTTTAATAACTTTTGTTATTAAAAATTAATTAATTTATTAATTAATTAATCGATTTTCATAAATGAATAAATTTTTATAAACAAAATAAATAAATAAAATTTAATTTAATATTTGTTATTTAAACATTAAATTCAAAACAATTTTTATCATATTTCAAAAATTTAAATTTTATTTAAAATTTAGCCAATTTTATAAAAACTTAATACTATTTTATTTTTTTTCTTACTAACTTAGTTCGGTTTTCCAAATTTAGCTAAAATTTGTCTAATATTACATTTTTTATAAATCCAACCACAAACATACGACCAGAAGAAGAATCTTTCAATTGGAACGTTACATTGCAGAAGGAAACAAGAAAATTAAATGACTCTTTTCCTATCAAGCATCTTCTTCAATAGAGCTTCACGACCAGGGAATGGATTCTTGAACTCCTGCACCGTCGGATCTCCATCATCATCACCAACTTGATCTCTCCTCTGTTGTTTAACTCTACCAATCCCATTTCCATGACTTTCCTGTACATCTCCAAACTTCTCCTTCACGTCACTTCCACTCTTCTTCAACCTTACTCTCTCTCTTCTCACTCTCCTCCTCTCTTCACTTCCTGACAGGACCTTTTTACCTTCCACCATCTTCGCTACACTCACCTTCCTCTCTTCCTTCTCGTCCGAGCTTGACGACGCCATTCTCGGTATCCTACCACCCCCGCTTGTACCCAACAGCTCAAAGTTCACTTTGCTCCATCCAAATTTGTCGTTATTGTCCCAACCAAACCTGTCGCTTATCTCCAACAGCTGAGATACTGCGTCTTCGCGACCTTTGGCTAACAGAGAACCACCACTCTTTTCTCCATTCAACACCATGTCTGCGTATTCCCACTCAAGTCTGTCCTTGTAAACAGGGTCTTGAAGCACTTGGTCTGCCATGTTTGCCCAGTGAAGGGAGTCACCTGCTCGGAGGTTGTTGGAGACCCACTTCAGATATGTTGACGGGAGACTTCCGAGCATCTTGCCCTTGTATTTACCAAAGTCTATGACTCTGTCTCTAGCTGGGATTGTTGCTTTGATGATGCTTGTGGCCGTGGAGGTTAACGGTGGTTTCTGGGACTTGAAAGTACATTTGAAGTTGAGGGACTGGGCTACAATCATAGAGGAGAAACTGATGGAGTTTCTGAGAGGAAGAAGAGAGAGAAATGAAGATAAGGTAGGGACTAGCAAGTAGAAGAAGATTATTTCATAAAACGACACCGTGGGAGGAAAAGATAAATTCCTTTTTGTCATTTAATTTCTCCAATTTGAATTTCGATTATAATGATATAATTTCAATTATTAATGTTATATTAACGAGACAAATTAAAAAGAGTTAATCTAATTTAATGAAAGAACAATTAAATTTTTATTTTGACTTCAAATACTATAAATAATTCCATCAATTTAGTTAAGAATGACAATGAATTGATCGATGAACTTAAATTATGTATTTTTAATAGACTGATTTAAGAGCCAAATCAAGCTCAAATTGATTCAAAGTCTAATTTTTTAAAATAAAACGACATCGTTTTATTTATAATAATTAAATCTCAGATAGACCTAAGCTTAAATAATTTAGGTTCGAATTCAATTAAAAAAACATTATTTTACAATTAAAAAACCCCATTCTCATCTCTAAATTTAGTATGCTAAAATGTGTTGCTCAATAATCAATGTCTTGTGCATAATTACTAATTATATCTTTTTTATATGATTTACCTTTTTGCAAATTTCTAAATATCTGTTTTCTAAAAAAAAAATCCAAATATCTATATGTCCAACTTATGAAGGTATATAAATATGATAATATATTAAATTGGATTATACTTAAAAGATCAAATATTCTGTTTCAGTTATAATATTCTCATCATGTTCTATTAAATTTCATTAATACATTTACGTGAACTTCACGTAAGTATATGAATGAGATTTAACGAAACATAATTGGAATAACTTAAACATAAGATTTGATATATCAAACTCGCCGCCTGCTTAGCTCAAATCAACCCTTAAAAGGTTCGATTGAACTTGACTTTGAACTCGAATAGCTTAAGACGTTTTTTTAGTTTAAACTTAAAGAATAAAATGTAGTTAAAAAAAACACACAAATTGGACCTGTCATCCATACTCAAATAGGAACTTAGTTAAAATTTTGAATAAATTAAGTATGATTTACAAGTAGTGAAAATTTTGCTCACACGTAATATTTGTAGAGGTTAAATAATACGCAGTTTTATTCCTTACCAGTAAAGAGATTATTTTCTATAAATCCACATAAAAAATATATACATATTAAAATAATAAAAACTGATAAAATAAAAATAAAAATAATTTTAAATATAATTGAGTATGACTTGTTGACTGATATTAAATTTAATTAATATATTAAATCTAATTAATCTTTTAATTAAATATTTAAATTAGAATAATGATCAAATCAATTTTAATTCACCCCGTACAAATTGAGATCGACGAAACACTGATCAACTTTAAATTAACCATTAACTTTATTATCGCAAGGATAATGATTTAATTTAGGGCTGGTGGGGCTGGTTGTAAGTACAATCATTCTACTCATCTTTTGCAGAGGTAGCAAAGATCAATGGAGAAGGAGGAATCCATGATAGCTCTAAGCTCAAACAGCTGCTTCATATTTTACGGCCGTATAACATTCCAAGTTCCATTTCCATTCCAGAGAAGCTCTCAATTTGGAAGCAAGCATGCTCGCAGGGATGACTTCCATCGAAGTAGAGGAATACCCTCTGGGATCTTCGCATAGTTCACATGGCTGAATTCCACAATAGTCTGACTTGTGATTAATTAAATTTCATATCAATTTGAGACTAATATTGAGTTGTCGTTTAATTAATTAAAAATATAAGAAATTTTCGTGGCAAAGGTGAGTTAGTAAGAGGCTCTTCTAACTTAAATGAGATTGTGGGTTCGAATTCTCCTCGTGTATGCAGCTGTTTAAAACTTAGGGTCAGAGTTTTGCCTCTAGCAAAGACCTACCCAATTCAAGCGGAGATTAGTTTTGGTGTGGATGACTTAAAAGTATTTTCCTATAGTTAGGAACCGCCTAAGACATTTTGTGGAAAAAAAAAGTTAAAAAGTTTTAAAGAATGTTTTGTGATTTTCAATTTTTAGAAAAGCTATTCTTTTAAATTCCTTTAAAAATAATAGTAAAAAACACATAAAAATGAGCTATTCAAATATGATGGATCCAACCCAACTCTTAAACTTGGCTTAGTCAAATATGATGGATCCAACCCAACTCTTAAACTTGGCTTATACTAATTAAACCCAATTTCAAATAATTATTTATTATATTTATTTTAAATTATTAGTTTGGGTTAACTTTAATTAGTTAAGAGACAAGATTAATAAATTATAATAATTAAGACTATGTAAAGGTTATTAATTGTAGCGAACAACTCAATTATAATAGTATAATTAAAATACGATTGTTAATAACTTTTAAAAATTTATAACTCGTAATAAAAATAATAAAAACGAGTAATCGACCAATAATTGACAAAATAGTTTGATTTTACAATAGCTAATGCACGTAAATATAATAAAAATTTAAATAATAACTTACAAATATTATATATATAAATGCTTAAAAAATTAGACTGAGATTAAATAGGAAGATAAGATATTTAAGATTTAATCTGTATTAAATTTTTATAAAATTGATATATAATAAAAATTAAATAAAATTGAAGAATTTGAAATAAGAGTGAAAAGAAAGTTATTCTTAAAATAATCAATATATTATTAACATAAATTTATGAATAATGTTTGAAGAATTTTTACATGGAACAAACTAACGACCTTAATATTACTATTAACAAATATTCTTACAAAACATCGATTTTAAAAATAATAAATATTTTTATATTGGTCAATTTTATTCAATTTAAAACTGGAAAAATAAAATCTTAGTTTTTTAAAATTAAAAGATCTACTTAAAATTTGATTTGAAAATATAAAAAATCCAACCTCTTCTTGGAAAAAAACTTATTTTAATATAAATAATTAAATTAATATTATTTTAATAAATTATTATAAAATTAAACAATTTACAAAATTAATCAATTAGATAATATATCAACAAAATTTAATTATAACTTAAAATAAACTAAATTAAAAATTTTAATTTTTTTACAATTGAATCGATTTAACCTATTTAATCATTGTTAAAATACTGGTCTCGATGAAATCAACTTCTAACGTTGGATTTGGTTGATGTCTTTGCGGGTGGAGACAGATAACAAAACACAAAAATTCCGTGCCTAACAATGTTTGATTACTAACACTGGCCATTTTTGTTTCGTCTTTAGTTCAAAAAAACATAAATTTTTTGTTCATTCTAAAACTGTGGCACAACTTTCTTGTGTTTGTCACAGAAAGAAAACACGCGAGCTGTTGAACAAAAATATTCCTATATTATTACTAATATTTCACACATGCCCAAGTGTATAAATAGCAAAAAAAAGTCATTCTTAATAAAATACAAGGCTTGAATTTATCTTTAACTTATCATGTAATTAATTTCATGAACGCTTAGATGTTTTATTAAGTTATTATGTACTATAATTTCTAACTTGTAGGATTTTTTAATCAATAACTCATTTAATTAAATTTTTAGGTTTTTCATTTCATTGAATATTTATGCTATCATTTTATTTCATCGTAATTAAAAATACAAATACAATTAAAAAATTGATACAATTATAAAAAATATTTATATAATTCATTTTATTGTTAACTTATACGAATTTTTTGCTATTCAATAGCTCATTTCATTAAATTTTTAGGTTTCTTATTTTTTTAATTCCTTATTTATAGATACAATTAAAAAAATACTAATACAAATCATTCATTTTAATATAATAAATGAATTTCATATTTCCAATCATATTATACTGCGGGGATACTTTAGTCATTAATACTGTTTTTTATGTTTTGTCAACTGCAACCAAACATATTTCTATCATCGAGACACACAGTTTTATCTATTTTGTCCATTACAACCAAACAATTCACTATCTTTATTTTTTGTTATGTTTTGTCTCTAAAATTTTATTTCGTTTTGTCTTAATATATAAATCAAAGTAACCATACACAACATAATTGAATCAATGTCACAGAGGACAATACCGGGCTTGTTTATAAGTGACTCAAAAAAGTTTCAGCATTAAATGTAAAGTCAAATATTTGGATGTTAACGAATAGATGAACAAATGTTCATACTTAGTTTGACCTGTCTATACAGAGAGGATCAAATTTTCTGTTTTAATTATATATTTTTATCATATTTTACTAAATTTTATTTACACATTTACATAAATCTTATATAAATATAATAATAAAATTTAATAGAGTAAAATTAAAGTCATAATAATTAAAGCAGAAAAATTAATATGCCGGACTTACTACTAACAAATATAGAGCGACAGCCAACCAGACCACGTTCAGGACCAGGCCCAAACGGACCTGGAAATGGAATGCTATCTAAAAGGCATCTCACGTGACCCTACACAACAATATTAAATGCCAATTACGTACTAAGTGACAAATCTACTCTACAGTATTAAGTATCCCTGTCACGTGATTTTTAATAAAAATTAGTTTTTTAATAATTAAGAATATTTCTTTTTATTTCTCGATAATCTTAAATTGAAAAACCATTCTTCGCTATTCCTGCAATTTTTTTAATTATTCACATTTTTAAACTAAAAAATTAAATTATATAGAAAAATTATATAAAATAACTATTATATTAAGGATAAGAGATTTTCATCTATAATTATATGAGAAAAATTTAAAAATTATTCTATTTTATTTGATAAAAAGTATATAATTCAGATAAAAAATTTAAATTATTAAATTAAATGGGACAAGACAAGTCACCCAAATGATACCGTATGACCCTCTTTCCACGAACCTCACCACACTAGATCATACCTTACAAACCATCAACATATCAAGACCGTCAATGTCCCACCCAAAATACGAACTTCATTTACCATGCCGTAGTTTTGCCGGTATATGATCCGAGCCCTGTGATGACACGTACAGTATGACGACTACCATATCATATGATTGCATCTCCCTCTTCTTCATCTCTCGCTCTCTCGCCCTCTCTCTTTGTGGTGTGTGATTACGGCTCTGTGGATTGAGTTTTATCTCTCTAGGGTTTCAATCGATCCTTCTCTATCGGGATCTTCGGTTTTCTCAATTCTCAATTCTCAATTTCCATTTGTAACTCAAAATGCCGTCGGTGTACGGAGCCAGACTCACCACCTTCGAAGATTCGGAGAAAGAAAGTGAATACGGTTATGTCCGTAAGGTAATTTCAATTTGGAAAGGTTTCATTTTTTCTCTCTATGTTTGCAGTGAATGGATCAGGTGGAGATGTTAAAAACTGATGCCATTTGATGCGTTTCTTTTATTTTTTGTGGATGGATTAGTGTTCGTGCCTTGAGTTTATTAAATTTGGAATCGTTTGATTTGGATCTTCTGTAGTGGTGCTCGTGAAATTGTTATCTTTTTGGTGATTAAGTGGATCTCATCACATCTGAATAGTTTATAAGTTTTTGCTAGATTGATACACTGGCTTTTAATGACTCGACTGTTCTGATCAGGATTAATTTGATAGTGTACTTTGTATTGATAGGATTACTTGGCAGCGAGCTTAATAATTAAGTGAAAAGATTAGTTCTTTACTGCTGAGTTCTGGGAATTGAAAGTTCAGTACTTTGTAATTGATTCTAAGTTTAATATAAGGAAATGTTGAGGGCTACTGTATTGTAATGTATCTCGTCAGGCTTTTTTTGATGCTTTTGTAACGATTTTATATGGTTTGACAGGTATCGGGTCCAGTCGTGGTTGCAGATGGCATGGCCGGTGCTGCTATGTATGAGCTTGTCCGTGTTGGCCATGACAACCTGATTGGTGAAATCATTCGATTGGAAGGAGATTCTGCCACAATTCAAGGTTTGTTTTCTCCGTAATTAGTCATACACCTCTCTCTTTTTTTGTGTATCCTGAATTTGTTGCTTTATCATTCTTCCTACTTATTGAAGTTATATATGCCTCCATTTTCAAACTTCCACCCATATAAGCCTATTAAACTAAAATAGAATAGGAAGGTTGAAGAAGGTGGTAGAACAGGGAAAGTTTGTATGTTCAAAAGATTCTTTTTTCTATAAACGGGAGGAACTTCAAGCTTCTAAAATGCAAAGAACTTTATGTTTTTTGATTTCAGTGTACGAGGAAACAGCAGGGTTGATGGTAAACGATCCTGTTCTTCGGACTCACAAGGTAATCATTCGTTTGTTGCTTACTATATAGTGTTTCAACTCGGTTTACTTATAAGCTTCTTGACCTTACAGCCTCTGTCTGTGGAGTTGGGACCAGGAATATTGGGAAACATTTTTGACGGTATCCAGGTTGGAAGTGCTTTTCTTGTTATTTTGCAATTATTGAGTGTCTCTGAACTGTTTAACTTGTTTGTCCTTTGTTTTGACCATTAAATGGGTGAAACTACTTTTAGGTCTTATGTGTTTTGGTCAAATAGTCTGCTGCTTAATAATTTCTTCATTTTCTTTTTCTGTTTTGTTAAAATAGAGACCTCTGAAAACAATTGCAAAAAGATCTGGTGACGTCTACATCCCTCGTGGTGTCTCCGTTCCTCCTCTTGACAAAGATACACTCTGGGAATTTCAACCTAAAAGGATCGGTAAGTGGATAATTTTTCTCCATCCATTTGATGTGAATTAATGCTGACTGCTGAGTGCAATCTATCCGATGGTGGCAGGCGAGGGAGATCTTCTCACTGGTGGAGACTTGTATGCGGTAAGTTTTTCTATGACAAACGTTTTTAAGAAGTATAGTCTTCACGCGTCGAAGGTTGTAATATGTTTCTAACATTCTGATTTTTTTTTTGGGCAATGCAGACTGTCTTTGAGAACAGTTTAATGCAGCACAGTGTTGCACTTCCGCCTGATGCCATGGGGAAAATCACTTATATTGCTCCTCCTGGCCAATATTCCTTAAAGGTTTCAATTGTTCTACAGATATCTCGATCTAATATTCAATAGTTTCTGATCCTGATAATCTTTGTTTGATGTTGAAATTAGAGAAACATGTGTAACCTTCAACATTTTGAACTCTAAACTGTCTTCCTTTTTTTCTACCTATTGAACTTATTGCAAAACTTGTCAATTTTGCAATTGAAAACTCCACCCAAGTTATTATGCTGCACATGGTTTTTTCTTACAGAATTGTAAGTTGACTTCTTAGACACTTGCAGGATACTGTCTTGGAGCTTGAATTTCAGGGTGTCAAGAAGAAGTTTACAATGCTTCAGGTCTGTAACTAAATTTTATTACTATTGGAGGAACTTTATAATTGTTTCTTGAACCATAATGGATCAAATTTGTTGTGTGCAGACTTGGCCAGTGCGAACACCAAGACCTGTTGCAGCAAAGCTTGCTGCTGATACCCCTCTACTTACTGGACAGGTACTATTAGCTCATACTTAGCTGGGTCTCTCAATTATTAGTTGTTTATGAAAATGGAGTTCCTGATGATCTTTTTGGATCCAGCGTGTTCTTGATGCTCTTTTCCCCTCAGTTCTTGGTGGAACTTGTGCCATTCCTGGGGCATTTGGCTGTGGAAAAACTGTCATTAGTCAAGCTCTTTCAAAGGTGACCTTTCTCATTTCTGGTACCAGTTTGGTATAATCATTATGATTGTAAGAGGTTTCCACAAGTGATCAGGTGTTCCGCTTTTTTCTTATGCAGTACTCTAATTCTGATACTGTTGTTTATGTTGGCTGTGGTGAGCGAGGAAATGAAATGGCTGAGGTTTGTGCTTCTCTTCTGTGGGTCATTTTTCATATTTTGTAGGGTCTTTTGATTCTTACCTTGCATGTCAATTTTATAGGTGCTTATGGATTTCCCGCAATTGACAATGACTTTGCCCGATGGCCGTGAAGAATCTGTCATGAAGCGTACAACGCTTGTGGCTAATACTTCTAACATGCCTGTGGCTGCTCGTGAGGCTTCAATCTATACAGGTAACCATTTTCTAGGCCATGTTGAAAGATACTGGTAGACTAGATCTGAGAAATAGGAGATTTTTGTCCCACGGTTAGAAGGATCTGAAACTTATATACTAATATGTGGATTGGTTCAGTGCAGTTGTCAATGTTCTGTTGTGTGGGGAAAATGTTTGATTTATAATGCTAACTTTTCATGAAATATCAACATGATATTGTGCATTAATGGATGCATCCTGTTAATTTACTGCTCATGCTAAGCATAGGATTCATTTTCTATGGTAGGTGTCAGTTCTTTAGACATTGCATATTGATATTTTTTTAATTGGATGGTGGATGTTTTAATTCAGGAATCACCATTGCTGAATATTTCCGAGATATGGGATACAATGTTAGCATGATGGCAGATTCAACATCCCGATGGGCAGAAGCATTGCGTGAAATTTCTGGACGACTGGTTTGCTCATCTCTTGTCTAGCTTATTTGTAACATATATCTTGCAGCACTTCTAACAATGACTTCTTTTTTACTATTTAATATGGAATGGGGCATGAATAGGCAATAGGACATCTTTAAAGCCTTGCAATATCTGTTAATTTTGTACAAAATGTGCCAACGTTTGCAAGATCTGTAGATGACAAAGTATTTAATCTAGATGTAAAAGTTTTAATTGTATTGTATTAAATCCTCCATGCATACTGTAAAGTTGATTTCAATTAGTTAATGCTAACTGTGATTCTCTGTCTTAATTCCTGATACAGGCTGAAATGCCTGCAGACAGTGGTTATCCTGCTTATTTGGCGGCACGTTTAGCCTCATTTTATGAACGTGCTGGGAAAGTTAAATGCCTTGGAGGGCCAGAGCGTACTGGTAGTGTTACAATTGTTGGTGCCGTTTCTCCTCCCGGAGGAGATTTTTCGGATCCTGTCACATCTGCTACCCTCAGCATTGTTCAGGTAATGGAGAATTTGCTTGATCAGATGCATTTGTAGGTTTAATCATGATATCCAGACTGGATAGTCTCTAGTCTTTTACCTAGTATAAGTTGATCTATGCTCTCCATTTATATTAACTTTTTTGTTTTGTTTTCATCTCGTAGGTTTTCTGGGGTTTGGACAAGAAACTTGCACAGAGGAAACATTTTCCTTCTGTAAACTGGCTCATTTCATATTCGAAGTATACTTCTGTATGTCCCGTTTTACCTATCATAGCACATATCAATCTTCATTCTGTTTTCTTGTCCACACCTTTCTTCATTGTAATGCCCTTTAGCCTCCTGTTCTCTATGATTCTATCCTTGGCATTTATTGGATTATTTCACTCTTGTTGTCAGGCTTTGGAGACGTTCTATGAGCAATTTGATCAGGATTTTATCGGCATTAGGACAAAGGCTCGAGAAGTGCTACAGAGAGAAGACGACCTGAATGAAATTGTCCAGGTAGGTTTCCTAGGACTTAAAATTTTGATTATCTATATATTTGGATTTGGCATACTAGGCATAGGAATTAAGGGGTTTCTCTAGTCAAATGATAGCTAATCTCCTTTTGGTACTTCTTATTTGATAAAGCAAGTTTAATAGTTTACCTACGGAACAAGTGTTCTTCAATATAACATATTAGTTTAATTATTGCAGCTTGTAGGAAAGGATGCCTTAGCTGAACAGGATAAGATTACTCTGGAGACTGCAAAGCTTTTGAGGGAGGACTATCTTGCTCAAAATGCATTTACTCCGTAAGCTATTCTTCAGTGATTTCTTTTTTCTGATTATGTTATTTTACTTGTCATAATTGGACATTTCTATTTTCTTGTCTGTCATAGATATGACAAATTCTGCCCATTCTACAAATCTGTTTGGATGATGCGCAACATTATTCACTTCTACAATTTGGCTAATCAGGTATAGAATACCCTCCATATCTTACAATTATATCTTTTAGCCAATTTGTTGGTTCTATTTACGATTATTTGGAATACTTTGTAAATAAAACTGGTTCTATAAGCTATAACACTAAAAAGTGGAAGCACCCTTTAATCCTAAGTGTTCCTGACTGACTGATAGTTTACTGGTACTGTAAGGGAAAGGTGAATATGATTTAACCGTCTGTACACAGAGATTAATCTGGTAGGTTACACATAGTGTTTATGTTGTTTGATTTCTGGTTATGACCCTTACTGTCTCTCTTTATTGGCTGATCTTTCAATCAACTATGGTGTTGCTTCACTTTTGTGCTTCTGATCATGGAATCAAAATTTTGAAAGACCTCCAATTCTGGATGGGAAATGTCGTCGATTATTGATTCAAAAGTGTGTAACTAATGTGCAGGCTGTTGAGAAAGCAGCTGGAATGGATGGTCAGAAAATAACATACAGTCTTATCAAGCATAGACTGGGAGATCTCTTCTACCGCTTAGTGTAAGTAAACTTTACAATGCTAGTGAGAATATCCCAAAAACTAAGAAGAAAAGAAGGTGCAAATTCTGCTTCTTGTTAATATTGCAGATCACAGAAATTTGAAGATCCAGCAGAAGGAGAACAAGCTCTTGTGGCTAAATTCAAAAAGTTGCACGAGGATTTGACTGCTGGTTTCCGTGCATTAGAGGATGAGACCCGATAATTTAGTCACTTGGTTACTCAGATTTGTTTCAGCACATGGATTGCAAGTGCTGATAGGTCCTTGTTGAGCCACTTTGTAGTGCATGTTTTGGCTTTTGAGTTGTGGTAGCTATGTTCCCTTTTAAGTTGAGCTCTATTGGGCAGTAAGTCTCTGAAACTTTCCTGACGATGTATGTAGTGAAATAAGGTGTATTCTTTACGTGCTACCTTGTACTAATATTTATTTTTCATTACCTTAAAATATGAAGAGACTATTCTGAACCTGTGGTCCCTTATTTCTCGCCAATGAGATTAGTAGATAACGATCAGTCAAGGTGTGTAGATGGTGTGCATGCAAGTATTAGGGATAACAAATCAGTTTGAACTTGTCTTGAATAGATCAATTTCGATGTGATCGATTTTTGAATCGGATTTCAAGTGTAGAGTTGCTCAGGCTGAGGTTTTATCTAAAATACTTCTTGCCTCTATTTCATCAGGAGAGGTTTTCTTTAGTTGACGTGACAAAATTCAGGCTTTTTCGAGGAGCTCGGGTTAAACTGGGTCCTCTTAGTCAGGTTTAAAGGGCTCGAACTCAAAGTTGACCAATTTTTTTCTTGTCAATTGGCAACCCTAATGGCAACGAAAGATATGTCTATGTATGGTTTAAGCTTGACCTTGTTACTCTAGGTAGTAAAATAAACAAAAGATACTGATTCTTCAAATTCTGTAAATAACAGACCAAGTATTAACATTGCCAATCTCAGTCAGATTTAAGCACATGGTGTGTACTATAACAACAATTGTCAGCACATAAATTTCCAACAGACAATTCTTGAAATGCTAGGAAAGCAAAAGCACTGAAACTGGAAATGAAATGAGGGTTTCTTAGCCAGGACCAACTTAGCCAGGACCAACTTTCGGTATGTCATAATGCTCGCTTAAGTTCGCCAAATACTGGTTAAAATCTTGAATCCTGTCACGGTGAGATTTATTGGCTTCCCTGCCCATCTTGCGCACATCAAGTCTCTCCCTCTGCTCAATGTATCGTTTCTCGGCGGGGGTGAGGTGATCTTCATAAGAAGCAGCCTTCTCTTCCTCATTCAATTTGTTGTCATCATTGGTTTCTTCTATATTAGGATCAGCAAGCTCTCCTGTGCTTTGGCCTGTAGCAAATAGCAGGTTAAGTGATGACACATCCAAGTTTGATTTTTAATTCTGCTGCTTCTGCTCTAGTCTTGGCAATTTTTTGGTCATACACTGAGACCATAAATTAAATGCAAATAGATCATCAATCTCCAAAAAGAAGGGTTGTAACACCTGAATATACTGTTATCTTCTCAAGACCCTCACATTTGGCAGTAATGAGCATGAACAAAATGTTTCAGGAAGCAGTATGTACTGCTTCAATGCTTCCTTCTAAGGTCCGTCCCATATATAAATCATGCTGAGAAAGCAATAGGAGATAATATGACATTCACAAATATAGTGCATAATATGTAATTGTTCACTGGCAATTCAAAATGATAAAAAAGAGAAAAACCATTAGAACAAGAAGTTTCAGAAAAAGAGTTAGATGCTAACAAGTAACACGAGAGGATAAAGAAGAAATCTTTTCATTATTTCAGAGCTGTGCACTAAAGCTTGCAAAAGAACATACCAAATTCAATAATTTCCTAAATTATAAAGGATAAGAATCCAATGCAATTGTTCACTGGAAATTCAAAAAGAGAGAAGAGAAAAGCCATTACACCAAAGAAATATCAAAAAGAAGAGTTAGACAACAATGCGAACAAGTGACACGAGAAGATGAAGAAGAAATCTTTTCACTAATTCAAACTGCGCACTCAAGGTTGCAAAAGAACATATAAAACTCAATTATTTGCTAGAAAATTATAAACTACAGAATCGAATAAATAATTGTAAGACATAAATTCAAATTCCAAAAAATGGGATTAACAACTGCTACCAACACATCTTGAGAAGATAAACGTCAGAGATTGAAGAATGAAATTCAAAAACTACACGCTTAAACACAAAAGTCTAAGAAAAGGAAGGATATCAAACCTTCTGAAAGCTCCTCTCCTATGACTTGAGAGATTTGATCGTTATGTTTCTTATGCTTCTTTTTCTTCTTCATGCCACCAGCCTTGACATCCAAAGCTTTTCCTTTAAGCTTCAGTTTGCCACCAACAACATTATCATAAGCTGACATCTTTCCTCGACCACTAGACTGGTAAGAATCATAGGTTAATTCATTAAAAGGAATAGGCTAATTCACTGATACATTCAACACAAAATGAAAAGCAATACATGGGAAAGAGAAAGTTCCTACTACTACATTCCAATCCCAACCACAAAGAAAAAATGCCAAAGCCATTCTGTATCAGAAATTTAGCTAACACCCACATCTCGATTGACCTCTAAGAACTTCACAAGATTTCCCCACAAAATCATACACAAGTGAAACCAATTAAAGCGAAAGAGAACCAAATTCAAGTTAATGAATGATACAAGCCCGAAAACCAACAAAAAATAAGAATGACCCTTTATGACCTAACGACCAAAGGTCGAATCTTTATGGGAGGCTTATGCGATAGACACCAAATAAGATTAAATTACACAGAAACCTAGAAAACCCATTAAGAAAATCCCCAAAAATCTTCAAAAAGTGGATAAAAATTACAAATTTTCCCCGTTTAACAACACCAAATGGTAGGAGCAAACCAATACTCACATTAGAAACCTAAAACATCGAAACCCAAATCTGGCTTCCGCCTTTATAAATCGACAAGTGACTCACTAGATTAGATAGAAACAAATTATAGATTCATAATACCTACGATTTGATGAATGTTTCCTTTCGGGACAAGGATTCCAACTCGCGGAAGGTCCTCTAGTTTAATATAAAACTATTCTTCCTTTAAGAGCTATTTTGATTTTATATGATCATAATAGTATTAATTCAAGACATTATTTGATATTTATATTAAAACTTCTTCGTGACCCGAAAAATATTTTATCTAAATTACTAGTAGTTTATTTGAATTATTTTGTAGTGAAAGCATATAAATATATGATTAATTATGATTTAAAAGTGTAACTCCTAATCTTAAATGTAATTCAATTTGTATTTATTAACAATAAATATACAATTTGCATAATAATCTAAAAAATTATGAGAGCTATGTATATAATCTATATTAAAGTATGCAATAAAAATTAAGCTTTAATTAAAAATTTGATTGGAACATTGTTATTTACAAGTTGTAAAATTTTGTTTTGACAAATATTCATAAACATAATAATAATTACACAACCAACTAAAAATATATTAATCTAAATTTAGCTTATTTTAGATAGAAACTATGTAAAATATTTATATGAAACAAAATTAAAAAGCATAGATATTAAAGTTATTGCTCCTAATTATAAAGTAATATTTTTTAAAAGCAATATAACACAACTCTATTTCCATCATAACACAAAGGTTACTTTCAGAAGTAGCAAACTTGCAAGGCAAACATTGAAATTTATAAAGCTTATAACTTTTAAGATCTAAGTTTCAACAAATGCTTCCTTGATCCAATGCAGTTCTTTGATCACATCCTTCATACTCATTCGTTCTCTTGGTGATTCTGATGAACACTTGATTCCAATTTCAAGAACTGAAACCAAACACTTGCATTCTTTAGTATCTTTCAGGTTCAGCAAGTTCTGGTTGCTGGCTTGACCTTCTTCCTGTATTTCACCTCCCTGCATGGACATGGCTGCTTCTTTCAAGCCTCTGCACAGAAGTGTGGAGTCCACGACCTGCTCTATTCTTTCTGGCACTGAAGATTTCACGAAGCTGTGAAGATTAAAGCCGTCAGGAAAAGTCTCAGAAGTTGGTCTTTTTCCTGAGAACAATTCTAACAGGAGGATTCCAAAGCTATACACATCTCCTTCTTTTGATACCTCACTTCCCATTCCGTACTCTGCAATGAAATTTTTTAGCGTCTTTATGAATTGAAATTGTCTGTGAAAAGTGCTAAAGGAATCATAGTAGTATGAAGATGGCAGAAATTAGTAAGCAATATCCATGTAAGTACTTTTGGATGATTCCCAGGAGCACATTTTGGTGGTTCAGTTACCTGGAGCAGCATATCCAATTGTTCCCTTTATTCCAATTGTGCTGAATTGACTTCTGGTTGAGCCAGTGATAGCTGAAACGAGCCTTGCCGAGCCAAAATCGGTGACATGAGCAACCATGTTATCGTCGAGAAGAACATTGCTGGGTTTAAGGTCGCAATGAATAACTGGACTTTCACAGAGGTCATGAAGGTAGTATAGTGCGGATGCTACATCAATTGCAATATTCAGTCTGTCAAAAAGTTTCAGAATTCTGTATGGAATTTGAGTGCCACCATCTGTGTGCAACCACTTTTCCAGGCTTCCATTTTTCATGTATGCGAAAACAAGAGCTTTGAACTCGTTGCCCTTGTAATCCAATCCAGCACAGGATGTTAAGATCTTGACAAGGTTTTGATGCCTGATGTTTCTCAAGGCTCTGCATTCTGCCATGAAACTCTTTGAAGCTCCCTCCTTTTGCAGATTAAGGACCTTAACAGCTACCTCACCTCCCGCCTGGTGTAGAAAACCTTTGTACACAGATCCAAAACTGCCTGATCCAATGAAATAGCATGGAGAGAATCCACCAGGAGCATCATATAGATCCTTATAAGAAACCTTAACCAGATTGATAATATCTGCAGATTCTGAAGGTGGCTTCTCTTTGGACTTTCTAATCCATAAAAGAGTTAAAATGAGTGACAACAACAGAATGCCTGAAACGACAGGGATAAGGACGTTTCTAAGGGTAACAGCATGAGAATTTGCTTTCCTGGTAGTAGAAGGACATTTCGGTAAACCGAGTTCCGGGACACCACCGCAGATATTTGTGTTACCAATCAATGATAGAGCACTTGCATTTCCAAAGATTCCTCCTGTTGGCACCTCACCCTCAAGATTGTTGAAGGAAAGATTGACATATTGCAAGTAGGGCATGTCCTGAAGATTTTCAGGAATTTTTCCAGTCATTCGATTCCGAGAAAGGTCTATTTCTTGAAGGCCTTTAGCAGAAGCCAGAGATGAAGGGATACTTCCTTGAAAGGCATTTCCTTGCATAAAGAGGTGTTCTAAGCTCAAACAATC
>JAOSBN010000003.1:1035386-1056806 GCA_027563595.1 Erythroxylum suave
AGAACTCTCTCTTGTGTTGGCTTATGTTGTTGGATGACTAACTTCTTTTATATGAAACAATTATAAACATGATTGATTAGGTTGTTCAATGTGTATAAGTTCTAATCAGTTAACCTCAATCATCCTTAAGGGCACTATTCATTAACGTAGTACCTAAGGTGTCGATCTCACGAGGAGGGATAATCTAATCATAAAATCTAAGGCCAGAATAACTTGCAAAGTCCAAAATGTAATGAAACTAAAATAAGAATTCAATTCAATCAAGCAAATCAAGTCAAGAATCAATAACAAAAATATTAACAATTTAGCATTTACAACACACACTTAAGAATCAACCTAAAGGAATTACTAATTGAGAGAGGAAATTTTACATGTCCTTAACGCTAACCTAATTGATTATGAATGACCTAATTATTGGTTCTAGACGATCCTAGGGTTGATTACTACTCCCTCTTGAGTTATAACCGTTAACCTTAACTTATAAACCTAATCAGATTATGGAAGTTGCAATTTCTCAATTAACAACCTATTCAAAACCCTAATTAGATCTAAAGTTGTCTAATAAACTATCAGAAACCTATGCAAGATCTCTCTTCACACAATTTACCAATTTAATTTAATTCTTGTTCTATTAAATCATCTTTCTCTTGTTAGCCAAATTTAATTATTTTTCATTCCATTCACCCTCTCAGTTTATTACCGAATTGTGCACGTCTAGAATTAAATCACATTAAATCCAATAATCTAATTTCATTAAATAGAAGATAAAATCCCGAAGGTAAGTGTAGAACATCATCAACATCCAAAAATCTTATAATAAACTATTATTCCAATTCTATACAATAATAAAACTGAAAATAGTAGGAAATACAAATTGAATGGACAACAAAAGGTAGAGAAGTCGGGAAACTCCTGATCTGAGAAGTACGTTGAGTCGACTTCTTCTCCTCTTCTCTTTTCCTTCTTCTCTTTTTCTCTCGTGATAATTCTCTCTAGGGTTTCTCTAAAAGTGGCTAATGCAAAAACTCCCTCTGCCTCTTTGTCTTGTTCTTTAAATATCTTTTGTGTTTTGAACAGCCCTAGGGTTTTTTGGAGATTCGAAACGTAGGCCTGCAAACATTGGCCCACATTCGAGCCTTCTATTATGATCGTGGCATATGGGTCATGATCGTGGGCCAACTCCAAGTTTCTGCCATGATCGTGGCCTGTTGTGCCACGTTCGTGGGCCATTGTTTCGGCTAGAATGTTTCTAAAACTTCTCCGTTTTTCGATGTTGACCCTAAAATATTATCAGGCACATCAAGGTACCTTTAAAACATAATATTTAAGCTTAAAGACTTGTACTAACCCATAAAAACACTCAAAATACAAATAATTAACAAACTAACACAATTCTAACCTAAAGACATACTAAATGATCGAATTAACAGTTAAACACATATCAAACTATGCCCTAAAGCTCGATGCAATGTACACTTATCAGTCTAATGAAAAATTAGATGTAATTAACTCAGGCATTATAAAAAAAACATAATAAATAATGATTTATTTAAAATACTATAAAGTGTATATGCTTTCGAAAATATCCTCTCTACTAGTTAGGAGTAAGACTACGTATACTCGACCTCCTAGACCCCACATTTAGCAGGATTTTTTTATGAGTCTTTATTGTTGTACTATAAAGTGTATATACTATAATTACCATTTGGAGCTAAAGCCTGCATAATGCATATTAAAAAGATCACATTTTAAGGATTGAGATGTGAAATTTATAAGTTTTGGACGTAAATCAATCAAAATTTTAATTTCCAATCCCATCCCAAATAGAAGAAAGGGAAGAGATAAAAATAGTATTTATTTTTATAAACGAAAATTTGGTAATTAGAAGCAAGGAGGTAGTAACCAGATTTCTCCTCTTAGTGAGCATTTATTAATCTTACTAATCCAATGCATAATCACAAAACTTTGCAGTAGTTAGCTAAACTTTTTACTCTTTTGAGAAGTTTAACAATCAAATACTAGCTCTACTCACTTCTCCCACTCTAGATAGCCCTATGGATCTCTCTTTGCTTCAAAAAAATGGTAACACCATCTTGATACTTCTTACGTTATTATCCACTCCTTCGTCATACTCCCTTTCATATCCTATACTAATATTATCCCCTCTTTCTCTCTCCATTCTTCCTTCTTTAACACCCATTAGGTTTAGCTTTCACAAGTAATCGGTAAATCTCTTAGCTGGTATCATTTTCCTCAAAGTCATCTATCCTAGTAACTGGAGGTGGATTGTGTTGTAATTTAGGTAAGATAGCTTTATTTCTCCAAATTATCCCTAATTTCACCAAATTGTTGTATAAGATGCTTGAGGATAATTTCATGAATGACTCCTATTCTACTTCCACTCTTTCCTCCTCACTTACTTTCTCGTCTTTGGATATGGTTCTGCTTTGGGTTTGAGTCGATGTATACTTGCACAAAAAGTTAATAATAAAATCACTCTCTCATATGTTTCTTTCAAATTTTCTCTTCTCACAACCTAAAGTCTTAACTAAAGATTCTTTGTAAACTAGGCAATTTAATTCCAGAAGTTAGTTTAAATATTCTCCCTTATCAAATACTCTTAAAAAAGCATATTTGGACAAAATGAAACAACAAAGACATTATTAGAAGCAAGAAAACTCATAAACATAAAATTGAATTTGATGGTAACAAATTTGATCCAATAAAAAGAACAGAAGAAATTGACAAGAATGAATTAAATGATTAGGAAAATAAGATAATCAATAAATAAGATTTTTTATTAACTTATAAAATCACAAAAAAGGGATAAGAAACCCAAAATAATTTTTTAGGCTTATCCATGAACAATGTAAACAAGGAAATTAAATATACAAAAATAAAAAAACAATATTATTAAAACACAAAATATAAAAATGAGCTTTGACACCAAATTTTGATATGATCCTTATTAATAGAGCTAGCGAGATTCGATATCAGTATAATAGGACCTAGTACTGTTATATAAAACATAGGTTAATCTACAAAAACCAACCAAAAATCACACAAAAGGAGGGTGTGAATTGCCACACTCCAGAAAGGAAGAGATTGTGAGTGATAAGAACCTAAGATTTTAATTACAATTAGTAAGCTAGATAAGATCAAAGTTTTTAGAGAACCTTAAACAAAATCACTCCAAAAGATGGAATAAAACTCTCTCTAATAGTTTAATTAACCTATAACAATCATAAACTATCATAAAACTATGAATTACAAGTATCCCTATGCCTCTTATAGGCATAAATTAAATCTAGAGTTCTAAAATGAAATAAACTCTTAAAGTAACAAATACCTATCAAAATCCCATATTGATAAATAGTACGATAGTAACACTTATCATATCCCATAATTGACACCAATTTTGTTTTAGACAAAGCTTCGTAAACTACAAACGAGTGTAATAATGGTTACATAGTAAACTCTGACATAAATTTTGTTTTGGAACTCTATAACATCAGCTCGTAAAATACCAGTGCTAGTTACAAAGACTACTTTTGGCGCTAATTAAATTCAACTTCTCTATACTCCAACAGTAGTGTAAGACCAGTGCTAGTTATTCTCTTGAGTTTGGCATTAGGTACATGCTATAACTGTGATTCTTCAGCTTACTCCTTCACTAAGATAATCACAGATGGGTCTAACTTCATCCTATAGAAGTAGTAAAGCCTTATTCCTTGCATAAAGATCCATCATTAAGTTGTTGAGGGCTTATTTAGCCTTCCTTGCCCTACTTCTTGTTAACAGTCCTTTAATATCCCTTAAAGGATCTCCAATAGTTGTTGGAGCTCAAATATTTCATGCTTGATTCTTATCATTAGTCCTTAACATGAATTTCCAATCTTCAACATATAATAATGAGTGTTGATTGTTGAAAGACGAGTGAAGTTAAATGGTCCCACAAGTTATAGTTGATTAACATTTTACAAAGTTAATGTCACGTCTTTAATTGTATCGTCGTACTATGTATAGAATAACAATTTTGTGTCTAAAGACAAATTCCCTATTATCTTAGTGCATGGTCTTGGTCATTATAGACCACTTACAACGTAGTAAAATACATGACATTTTGTATGCGTCACATGGATGAATATTGGAGGTAGAGTTATTAAAGGGCTTGACTCTTTAGTAGCCATATCTCGTAAAACCATTGGAAATAAAAAAAAAAGTGTTTGGTAATAAGTACTTATAAGGAAGATGTGATATGCTTATTTCATTAACGAGCATTTAGTTTTGTAGTGATACAAAAATGCAAGATAGGTGATCCTTTGATGATTTTTTTTAGATTCAATATGATGGCTACAAAAAGATTATTAGCATCAATGACTTCAACGAATATTTCCAATACCTTTATAATCAAGAGATCCTTTCCATTTATTGATCTTGAGTGAAGCAGACATAATAAAGATAAGTTCTCTCTCTTTATTATTTATAATATCAAATTTAGCATTTCATTTTTATTGTGCTTATTATCTATCTAAATTTTCTTTTTCTTTTTATTTATAATGAATGTCAATAAAATTCAGTGTCTAAAAATTTTTAAAACATGATTCAAATATCATTGAAGTGAAAAAAAAAGATTAATGAAATAAAAGTAACTTAAAAGGGTCATCAAACTTTATACCCGTCATATTTTCTTTCTTATCTTTGTAATAATGTAAATTGTTGTGTTGTTTGTAATTGTTTATTTAATATTTTTCTCTAGAATTCTAGTTAATTAAGATCATATATTTTGATAAATGTGTGAATTATTAAAAAAAATCATTTAGAATTTATTTTATGTTAGAGTAGTGCTCTAAAGCACTTTTGTACAAACTTTATTTTGATTAATAAATCAAAAAACAGTTTTCATTAATTTGAAGTTCATTCATTTATGAATTGATGTCGTTCTTAAATCGAATTAATGAAGTCCATGGTACAAAACATAGCATCAAGGAAATCATGATAATGAGATTCCTATCATGTGCAATTATGATAATATCTAAATTATCCATATTCATAGGATTAATGAGATAGGACATTGTTAATCCGAATAGACTAGCACATGTTATACTCCTTGATTTAATCAAGTAGTGGATCTCATAAACTATAAGCATGAAATGTTTAAAGTTAACATGTGGATGCTTACTAAGAGTAGTAAGTACATCGGATGACCCTTTATGAGATTATTATATGGATGATCTATTAAATATCAGTTATTAATCTAATCATAGCAATGGTGCAAATATCCTTATACTTAAAGTACTTAAAGATATCTTGGATACTGATCCTGTGCTTTGACACTATTCCATATTGCCTCAAGATGAGGTCACTCAGAGGGTAGTGGTTGGGTACAAGAGTTCGAGTGTTTATCCACTCATATTGTGGTAAATTGGCATCACGAAACCCTTCATGATTTGCTTAGATTAAGAGTTAATTCAAGTGACCAAAATAACTAAGAATCTAAGGATCACACATATAAAAGATTGGATGAAAAACAAAGCGTGCATGGCTATCAATTAAGCAAGCCACGATTGTGACCGAATTAATAACAAGTGGTACATAAGTGAGTTCTTTACTTATGTACACACAAATGTTTACCCAAGAACACACTCAATAGAGAGGCTAAGGGTTTAGAAGAGTTCTGGAAGTTGAGAGGAGTGATCTTGAGATTTATTAATGCAATTTTAAGCAATTTTTGCTTGAGATTAATTGCATGTAACTTAGGTTTGATCTAACTTTTACTGGAACATCTACTTGAACTCATCTTGTTTGGTGCTCTAACCACCCTTATACACATAAATTCTAGATTTTCTGATGATGTCGTGAGGTTAGAATTTTGATTCTCACACTTCCGCTGCCTTTCCATGTATGTGATGCATGAACCTATGGCTCTCCAATAGTTTAAATGAGCCCAAGCCTAAATGGTCATTTTGAAATTAAATTAGACTATGCTTTTTAGTGTAAATACCCTGGATTAAAAAAATCTAAGTTCTAAAATCAATAAAATTTGTAACTTTTATTGTCTATTTATATTTTGATATAGGATTGTTTAATCCAATAAAAAGGATGTGCAAAGAATGAGAATAAGTTAATCAAAATAAACTTTAAAAAGACATTGGTAATATTAATAAAAATGAAAAAGCTCATAATTAGTTTTCCAAAAATAGAAAGGGCCAAAGCCTTTTTCTTTAAAATATCAATCTAAATACTAGTAAAAATATCAAAACTTTAGTTTTGGTCTAACAGGCCTATTAGGATTTTAGAAAGCCTTAAATTGGACTGGCAAGCCTTAGCAATTTTCTTTTGTCTTTCCAACATCTCTTTTAGGTCTAAAAGCCTACTTTGGATCTAGTAGGCTTTCTTTAGTTTTTTTTTAATTCATTTTAAAATTTCTTTTAATTATAACTTCTTTAACTTTGAGCCATTAAAACCTTTTTATTTCATGAATTTCATCAATTCCTTTTTATAATTTTTAATAAATTTTATTTTAATTTATATGATTAAACTTTTGCACTTTATAGAATCATAGTCTTTATAAAAAAATTCATCAATCACAATGCATCATTTGGATCACTTCATTCTATTAAAATTTTCCATATCCCATATAGACCTATTTAAATTCTCCTTTTAAATCCTTTACTCATTTTTCATCATATTTGCTTAAATCTTTCAAAATACATCTTATGGCCAAATTCAAATCTTTCTTTGAAAATAAAAGACATAGTTAAATTACTTTTTACACTTGTACTATATCCATCTTACATTCTTTCTTTCCTAAAATGTGAAATTGCTTACAAGCCTAGGTAATTGTTTAGACAAGCATAGTAAGGTGCCTAACACCTTTCCTATTTTGTAATCAAGCTTTGAACTTTCATTCTCAATGTAAGACTCTTTAGTTCCTTTTTCTTTAATTTCTTTCTCTATCTTCCTTAACAAAGTAGGTGGTGCCTTCATTTTTATCCAAAATATCTATTCTAAGTCATTATATCTATTTAGGTTGTATTTTACGTGTTAACAATATGATAGTCATATAAGTGACCTTTAATATAATGATATATAGTTTCTCTCTATTATCATTGGTAATAAGAAACTCAATTTTAGACATCTAATTCTTACTGTGATAGCTCACTTTCAGAATGTTTGGAATTTTACTACTTTAATTCATATAGTATGATTCTATCCATAGTATTTGAGAATTTTATATTCACCATCTTTGGATAGTTTAATCTATAAGACCCATCATTTTTCACTAAAGAAACTCTTTCAACCATGATTTTGCAATATCATGTATGATAAAATTCTTATATCTAGTAAGGAAAGACTCATATTGGTAGCTCTTTAATCGGTCGTGGTAACTTTAACATAGTGCATAGTGTGAATGAGATTCATATTGGTAGCTATTCAATTGGTGGTGGTAACTTTAGCATATTGTATAGTGCGAATGATAGTCTTAATGAGGAAGAAGTTATTGAGGATCATCTTAATGATATAGGGTTGTCTTAGTTTTCTGAGCATCACATGAAGTTCACATCACTTCAAGGCTATATGGACAAGGAATTTCAATCACTTAAAGGGAATTTAGATGCGAGCATGATTAGACTTAAAGATAACATTTGATTGGTAAATGGTTAATTTGATTCTATTTTATCTTTTATTAAAGGGAATTGTCCTCCACCATCTACTTGCTTCTAATTATTTCAAGTTTTTATCACTTTTATTATGTCAAAAGGAGGGAGAAGTGATTGTGAAAACTTATTGATATTTGAATTTATAATTTTTATAATTATGTTGTTATTTTGGATTGTACAATTTGGTTTATGTTTTTTTATATTATGGATATTTAGATGTTTATAATCAGTTATGTAATGAATATTTAGATGATAGTTAATATTTGAATTCATGATTATGTTTAATTTGTTCAAATTTGATATGTTAATCTTTGGATAATAAACTTTAGCTTTGTACTTAAACTTGGAATATATCATCTTTATTACCAATTGGAGAATAATATGGTAGGTGTGAAATATTAAGAATTTTTTATTGCAAGTTGTTATCTTAGATTGAAGGGCAGTTACATAAGCTTACACACTATCAAAAGTTAGAGAGATATTTTCCATGATTCACATAGCTATTTCAATTTGATTTGTTTTCATAACATTTTGTTGTCATAAAAAAGACAGAGATATTGAATAAGGGAGTGATTTTCAAGGCTTTAATTAATAAAAAAATATTAAACTACTAGTCAATTTACTTTAAGTATGATAAGTACCTTAATTTTATAGAAAGACATGTTCATCCATAAAATTATTCATTTAGATTATGAATAAACTTGAATCTTTGAGGAGTTGAAGAATAAGAAGTAACTTAAAGTGACTGGAAGGAGTTCCAAAAAGTTTGAGAAGCTACTTGATGAATTACAACATGTGATTGCATGCTTAGAATCAAGTTGAGAAGATGCCAAAGGTAGGAAGAATCGAGTGATACAAGAAAAACCAAAGAAAGCTCTTAGGAGGAACATCTTGTTGGGTTAAACGATTTATATTAATTAACACCATTTTGTTGACCTAAATTAGGTGATTAATTGAACAATATAGTCCAATTTTGGGTTGTACAATTTGTTAACATAAGTTATGCGACTAATCAAATTAATTTTTCATTTTTAGATACAAACAGTCATATTGTTGTCTAATATGAAAAATAGAACACCAAGAACTAGTTTAAATAGTATCCTTTATTGTAAGAGAAAATGAAATATTAAAGTTTATAAGAGTTATAAGTGAAATCTAACTATGATATCTTAAGTGTTCTAGTGTGAGGAAAATTTGTTTTAAGGGAGTCTTATAATTGTTATACAACTGTGATGCTTATGATTATGTTATAAAGACTTCTAATCACTTAAAGTTGTATAAGATTTACCATGAGCCTAAAAATAAGTTATGTATAATGATTTTTTTTCTTAGCCCGTTAAAGAAAGGATATAATAGATTTGTAAGTCTCAATTAGATTTGAGATGTAAATGTAGATCAATAAAGAACAAAGCACTATAAAATTTATAATTGTTTCTCCTTTCTATATTTTTATATTATTTTATTTCTTTTGTATTAAATTTGGTTATATATATTGTATTTTGTATACATTGACTTGTTCATTATATTAGTTGGATAGTTGAGACTACAAAATTACTAACACGAAAAGATTAGAATTATTTCGGTATCACTTATATAAATGACCCTAATTTATTAATGTGACATACCAAATTTTAAAACACTTTTATGATTATTTTACACTTATTTTATAATTATTGATTATATTATTAATCATATTTATTTTTACTTCCAAAGTATTTGGTAAATTGTTACAATTTTTTTAATTGTTTCATCTATTTCACTCCTTCACTCACTTCAAAGTGTTTGCCCGCTAAGGGATGCGTGGATTATTCATGGTGGTAAAAGTTGACAGAGGAGGGCCCTTGAATGCAGTGGTGTACTAAAAACCACGCGGTGATATGAGGGTTGAAAATTAAATCCGATGCCATCTCGAACGCTCAGAGGTAAGCATGTTAATAGGTCGGAATGGGCCGGGCCGAGGAAGCATAGGGAGGTTGATTGGTTCGTGGCCCGACTTATGATCTGCCAGGTTATAGGTGGGTCGGCCCAACCCGACCCGTCCATTAATTTTTTAGAGGAAAAAAGAAATAAAACGATATTATTTTAAACAAAATGATGTCATTTTAGGAGAAGTAAGCAGGTCACAAGCAAGGTCGAGATGGCCCGTGGTTCGGCCCGTAGCTCTCCTAATTCGGGCCAAAACACAAACCGGGCAGACCGAGTTGAAATTGTCATCCCAACTCAGAGGATGAGTGTAGGTTATAGGGATGTCATTAATTAGCGATTGGAATGTGTTTACACCAAAAAATGGGTTCGGCCTGTTTTTACTGTTTTGGGTCGAAAACCCAAAGCCCAAAGAAAATCTATGGTTCAAAGTTCAGACACTAGCCTTGGCCCATTAGAGTTCGGTGTCCAGCAGGAGAGGATGTAGTAGAGTTGGATTTGGATTGGGAGTCTAAGAGTCTAAATTTAAGGAGGAGATAAGAGGATAAGATGACGGATACCAGCCAAACTCTATCTCTATCGGATAAGATGAGGTTTATTTAAACTTTAGCTTTATCTAGTGAGATAGAATTGTATCAAAATTACAAGTTTGAATTGGAGTGGGACACTCAACATCTTTGGTTATAAATAGGAGCCTTGAAGAAGGGAAAAGGATCCAACACTTAACAAATAAAAAACCTAGCATCCCAGCAAACTCTTGAATCCTTTAGCTCTTTATTTTTGGCAATCCTTTTATTTTCCTTAGCCTAGTACTTTCTCTTTCAATTGTCAATTAGCTATTTTTCAATTTTCTTAGTCATTGCGTTTTTTGTCAATTTGTTTACCGATGAAGCAAAGTACTTTCTGTTAGATTTTTGTCCCTTTTCTAGCAATATACAGTCGTTTTGATTTTAGTTAGATTACGAGGCACAATATTTTTCCTATTTTTCCTAGTTTGGAAACACTTTAATTTTCTGGTACGCTCGAAATTCATTCGCAAACCACAACAAAGGGTTACGTTTTGTTCTTTAGTCAAATAAAGGCCAAACATATTTTTGGTACGCCCGGTGGGACCCGCGCAATGACTAGAACAAGATCTAGTAAGAGTACTGACATTTCCCCCGCTGGAGGTGATGATATAGAAAACGTTACAACAGCAACGCTGGAAGACCAATCTCAGCCTCTTGAGTTGAGTCAATCAAGCAACATTGAGATCCTTTTAACAAAGGTTCTAGAGGCCATAGAAAAATCGACAGCTCTCTTAAACACTATAGGGAGTAACCAAAAAGAGATTTTGGCAACAGTCACTAGATCTGTCATGCCAGGAAAAGACAAAGGCATAGGCAGAGGAGAATTGAGCAAGACGTTGCACCAAGCTGAATCGCAGGCCAGTAAGTTACCAGTGGCCGCAGAAAACCAGCTAGTGGAGTCTACGGTCACCCCAATTGGAGGTGAAGGGTCGCCAGCCAAGGTGGCTAAGTTGGGAGAAACTTCTCCCGTGATAGTACTCGGGGGGCAGTCCACTAGGATTGATGTCCCCAACAAGGAGAAACAGCTGGTGACCACTTACCAACCACTTCACAAAAGAGATGAGACATCAAGTGCTGCCATGCCTTCGGTGTCCATTAACCACAAGATCCCTGTCCAGCTCCACAGCTACACTGGACAAGCAACTTAGCCTCACCTCTATGAAGAGGGAATGAGCTCTGGGGGCAATGGGAGTTTAGTGACCAACTAGATGCAGACATTCCCAAAAAGTACAAGTCAGCAGGCTGTTCAACAGCCGGTGACCATGGGCCAAGCAATGCACGGGCAACACACCCAAGCGATCGATCATGTGACCAAGGACGCACTTCACGAGATCGCCCAAGAATTGTATGGCCCTGGATTCAACCAGATTGTCCATCCTGAGTTTAGGAAACCTTATCCTAAATTCATAGACAAGGTAGCCTTTCCCAGGGGTGTGAAAATCCAGATTTCACGTTGTTTTCTTAAGAAGACAGGCAGTCTACCATTGAGCATATAGCGAGGTTCACCACTCAGTGCTCGGAATTTTCTAGCTATGACAACTACCAGTACCTGCTGTTGAAGTTGTTCCCGAATTCACTAACTAGAGCCGTTTTTTCTTTGTACGTGTTACTGCCAAGAGACTCCGTGTTCAGATGGGCAGATATGATAAGAGTTTTTCATGCCCAGTTCTATAGAAGTGAACCCGAAGTCAATATCACGGATTTGTCTAGACTGACTCAGCGTGCTAGAGAAAGGGCGGATGACTTCATTGCCAGGTTCAAGAAAATGAGAAATAAGTGCAGGATTAACAATCTAGAGACCGAGTTTGTGAAGATGGAATAGAAGGGTCTGGACCTGGAGTTGAGGAAAAAGTTTCAAGGAATGGATTTTAGAAACTTTTAAAAGTTAGCTATGAAGGTGACAGAATATGAGGAACTACTTAAAGAAGACCACAAGATCAAAAAGTAGGCTATGGGGACCTATTTCAAGGAAGTCCATAATGCCGAAGTAGAGGTTGCTATAGCTTCCGTATCTGACATTGGAAACGTAGTATGCCCACACCTGGCAAAGATGCCTCTTGAAGTGCAACTAAGCAGCGACAAGAGGGGGAATAGATGCACATTCGATGTAAGTAAGACATCGAAAATTTTCGATTATCTCATGAAGATTGACTTTATTTCCTTGCTGGAAGACCACATTCTGCCCACTAAGGAGAAGGCCAAAGACTATTGTAAATACCATAATGTGTGGACTCATTCTACCAACATGTGTTGGGCCTTCAGGAACGTGATTCAAGATTGCATCAACAGAAAGATTCTCAAGTTCCTAAAGGAGGCAATGCTCATTAACAAGATTCTGTGAATGTAGCAAGTATCGATATGAGAAGTTGGCTCAACCAAAAGAGGAGGCAAGAGCATACGAATCAAATGTGGAGGCCTAAAAAGTCGAACATGTCGAAGAGGGAAGACGGTCTCACCATTACGTCTAAAGGGAGAATCAGTGCACTAGAAAGGCTCGATAGACGAATCACCGGAAGCTAGTGACCAGCCAGCCGCCAATACTGGTGGTCACCCGAAATTTGTTAAGCCACCGATGCCCAGAACAACTGGAGAGTGGATTCGGACGGAAAGCAGAAGGAAGGACAAGAAGGAAATACCTACTGCTGCATAGAAAAACGCTAGAATAAGAAAAAGAGGTCGCAGCGCAAGAAGTTGGCCGAGAGACTGTTTCAAGAAAAAGAAGAACTGGCGACGAGACTTCAGATGCAGACCATGGCTCATTTGGCGGAAAAAAAAGAGATACTTGTCAAAGGGAAGGAATTAGTCAACATGACTAAGCAGATGGTTGAGCACTGTGAAGGAGAGATTCAAAGGAATAAGTTCAAAAGAAAGGCAACCGAGGATGGTGATATCGAAGACCAGGAAGACGGCCACTTCAACATTTGTGAGGTCCCTGTGTATTACTTGGGAGCCGCTTCAGTGTTATTACCAGCCATTTTCTGCCGGGTCGATCTTGATAATGAGGCAGAAGACAGGCCGATAGAGGAAGGGAAATTGTCGGCTGCAAAAGAAGAACAAAGTCCACTGGAGAAGCTCTCAAAGGAAACGTAGGACACCGAAGGGAGTAAAGCTCTGACGTTCGACAAGCCATTAACTATGAATCACACTAAACCACTGTACATACGGGCTTGCATCAATGGAAAGCCACTGAACAGAGTCCTGGTGGACAATGGAGCAGCTACAAATGTGATTCCCCTGAAAGTGCTATTAGGACTCGGGAAAAGAAAAGAGGACATCATCGCTACAGACCTAGTAGTGACTACGATGACTGGGGACGTAGCAATGACTTTGGGAGTAGTTCCACTACAAATCACGGTGAGGAGTAAGACGTGCGTGTCTGCTTTCTTTATAATCAACACCAACGCGAGTTACAAGTTGCTTCTCGGCAGAGACTGGATTCATGCAAACATGTGTGTGCTGTCTTCTCTTCACCATTTCTTATTGTTTTGGAATGGTGACAACGTGGAAATGGTTAAGGCAGACAGTAACCCTTTCAGTGCTGAAGTCAATTTGGTGGACGCCTGCTATTACCACGGAGACATCACACCAATTACCTTTGAAGGATCGGACAAAGAAGGCAGGCCTACGCTGATGAAATTCGCCAAAGACAAGAATCTGCTACTCCAAGCAAGTAGTAAGACAAAAGCATCAGGCCTTATAGGCCGATGGAAGAAGACACTGGCCAGTCAGGCCAATGATAGTCCAAGGAAATAAAGATGGGTGGCCAGTGGCTGCAAGGATCACCCAGGGAGCAATTTTGCAGCAGAGTAGGAAACAAATGGTGGTCAACCATGAAATTGAGATGTTTGGGACAGAGTTGGTGTACGAAGTAGATATCCTAGAAATATTAAGAAATGAAATAAATCTAGAGGAGCTACAAGGTGCGCCGCCCAAAATGGAAGATGAGAGACTCCAAGTGAAGGACTCTCTAGAGGAAATCAACTTGAATGATGGTATTCCTGGAGAAAGACACAGTTTATGAAAGTTAACAAAAGTCATGGGAATGAAGAAAGAGAAAGGGAAGCGCAAGCCTACCGGTGGTTGTCGACGGTGACGAAACTCTCTCAAGACGACTAAGCTCCAAAGGTGTTAAAGAGCGAAACACTGAGAGATTGCGCAACGGCGGGGAAGGTGGCAGAACGACAGGCGCGCGAGTTGAAGGAGAGACGAAGCTTCAAGAAAATTCTTGAAAATTGTTTCTTCAGGTGGTTGATAGAGGGCACAGACTAGCCTTCATATATTGACGGCACTAGAAGAGCTGAAAAGGTTACATTTAAAGGAGCAACGAATGGGACTGCTTCGGGCCAGTTGTTTGGTGCAGGTTTTTTGTCAGAAAATCCTTTAAAATTTTGATGTCCATGCCCATTTAGTGATTCATGTCCGGTATGGGGATGACTAAAGTTATTACCAGTCACATGCGAATGACCTTTGGGTATTACCTTGTGGGAAATCGAAGTAGACAAAGTGTCCAGTGGATGTAGCCGGATATTCCAATACTACCATAGGGCTTATTCTTCTAAGCCCAATGATGCAGGGAGCAATTGTTTACACCGAAAAATAGGTTCGGCCCATTTTTACCGTTTTGGGCCGAAAACCTGAAGCCCATGTTTCGAAGTCCAGAGAAGAGCCACTGACCCTGGCCCATTGGAGTTCGGTGCCTAGCAAAAGGGGACGTAGTAGAGTTTGAATGGGAGTAGAATACTGTGAGTCCAAATTTAAAGAAGGGATAAGAAGATAAGATGATGGACACCAGCCAAACTCAATCTCCATCGGATAAGATGATGTTTAAACTTTATCTTTATCTAGTGGGATAAAATTTTATCAGGATTACAAGTTCAATTGCAGTAGGACACTTATCATCGGTGGCTATAAATAGGGGCTTTCAAGAAGGAAAAAAGGCATCCAACCCTTGACAAATCAAAAGCCTGGCATCCTAGCAAATCTTTGCACTTTTAGCTTATTTCTTTTTCAGCAATCTTTTATTTTTCCTAGCCTAGCATTTTTCTTTTCAATTGTCATTCGCTATTTTTCAATTTCCTTAGTCATTGGAAGCAAAGTACTTTCTGTTAGATTTTTGTCCCTTTTCTAGCAATACACAGTCGTTTTAAATTTGAGTCAGCTTACAAGGCGCAACAATCTTTTTTCCTATTTTTCTTAGTTTGGAAACACTTTAATTTCCTGGTACGCTCGCAAACCGAAACAAAGGGCTACGTGCTGTCCTTTAGTCAAATAAAGGCCCAACACAACTTTATTAAAGATTTATGTTTTCAATCATTGTTTTTTATTTATATAAATTTATAATTAAATCATAAACCAATAAATAAAATTCATGTTATATATCTAGTAATTAACAATTAATGGAGACATCTCAAAAATTTGTCAAATACTTTATGTTAATAGCCAATGATCAAATCATCTCTTGCAATAATAATTTCTAAGTAAGTGTTAGATAATGTTTTTAAAACCGAACCGATTTGACCGGTTTAATGATAAAAATCTTGAACTAGTTAATTTTTCAGTTTGATTTAGTTTAATAAGCTTTGTTGTTAAAAATTGATAAGTTTATTAGTTAATCGGTCAGTTTTCATAAATTAATCAATTTTTATAAATTAAAATAAACCGTTTAATTTTTATTTAACTTTCTTTTTTCAATTAAATTTTAAAATTTCAATGGGTAAGAATAATCTTCTTCAATTATTTTTTAAATTCTTTAATTATATTCAATCTTTAACTGATTTTGTGACCGTTTACTATCGGTTAAACTTTTTAAAACTTAAATCTCTTGTCTTGTTGACTCAACTTCTGGTTTAATAATTTCGAAAACATTGGTGTTAGATGAAACCATTTTTAAAATTTTTTTTATATGCTAAGAAACAAAATTATAGAGACTTAACATTAAACACAAAACTAGTACTGCATGAAATGTTCTGCAGAACCGATATTTTTATGCATGAACATTCTGCTCCATTTTGTTTTGGTAACTCTCTAGTAAACATGTTCTTAGAAAGCTTGTTAATTAGGGTAATGCATATATCATATATGATTGACCTTTTTCCTATTTATTTAAAATTTTTCCGGGTATTAGGTTGCTTGACAATTTCCTATTCCTTAACAGCCATTTCAAATTGATATTTGGCATTATAGGTTTAAGAGAGCTCACATGTATGTCACCTGAAAACAAGGGAGCTTGTGCCTGGTCAAAAAGGTTGTGACTGGCCCCAACCTAGAAAATGACTAGAGTAGGCATGAATTAAATTTAATACCATTTTCCCATATTAAAAATAAATTTATGTTCTAATTACTGTCTCCAAAGAATGATTCAAGTGATAATAGAAACTATTTTAAAAAATTTTCAATAAATTGAACTTTTTAATTTGAATTTGTCACTTGATTCATCAAGTAAATTACCTTAAACATGAGTTAAATAGAAGAATTATACAAGATGATTAGGGTTAGGCATGGAGGTAGGATATTAAGATCATTCACATTAATTTTAATACTATTTTCTCATATTAAAAAAAGTCATTTCGTATTATTGTCTTTAAATTGTCATTTAAATGATACGAAAAATTATTTTAAGAATTTTCGGTTTAATAAATTAAAATTCTTAATCCGAGCATATAGAGACCGAGTTATTACCTTAATTAGGCATGAAGGTGAGATATCAAGATCATCAACATTTTTAATATCATTTTCTCATTTTAGAAAAGTTATATTTTTACTATTTTCTCTGTAGGGTAATTCTAAGTGATATGAAAAATTATTTTAAAAATTCTCAAACTCAAAATTTTAATTTGAGCCTGTCGCTTACTGAATCAAGTAAATTACCTTAAACACAGTTTAATTAAATAAAAGAATTATATAAAAAATTTTAATTCATGTCAATGTAATTGATAAAAACATATAAAAAAAGTGCACGAGTCACCAAATCTAAACCTTGAAATCTATTCTCATGTCACCAAGAAATTTCAATTTCGCTTGACAACGTGGTAGTTAGAAATTTAGCTCAGCTCACGTATGTTCCTTTCATTGTTTATAGTTTACATGTCGTTGACTTTAACAAAAGAACTTTTGCATGTCGTTGACTTTAACAAAAGAACTTTTGTGGATCATTAGGAAGACTCTTGAATGAGGAATATGATCATTTACTTCTAGACGAAAGGCGGCTCCAATAGCATATAAGGCAATAGTATAATTGCTTTAAAAGGTTTTGAAGATACATAATTACACTTTAATTACTAGGGTTGATAACGGGTTATATTGGACTCACATTTTTTAAAGTCTGAACTTAAGTTAAAAAATAATTTTACACTCGAATTTAAGCTTAATTAAGTCTAAATACTCTAATCGAACTTCAATCTAAGTCTGATCTAATTTGTTAACTTTGAATCAGATCAATCTAATTTTTCGTTATTAATTGAACTCGAAAGACAAAGTGCTAAGTTCGAATCTAATCTTGAATTTAGTAAAATTAAAATTGGTCCATTAACTTTTGATATGCCCCCTAATTAACATTTGAAGAGATTTTATATTGTTAAAACTATGATTTGTATATATTTTTTGATAAATAAAGCAACTTTTAATTAAAAATAAATTACTCCTTAGAATTATCAATAGACATTAGACATGTTTATGTATAAAGAGAGTTCATATCACTTAAGTCTTGGAAATAAAATGCAAAGATTCATACTAAGGTTGAAGATATATTATAAGATTAGTCTACCTTTGTTTGTTTCAATTACATCAAACTATTTCATAAAATTATCAGCAAATACAAGATTGTATAAAATTGGTAGAAAGTTTACTGACAAAGGAAAACAATCTAAGAAGAAAACTAATTGATCTAAGGCTCGAAAAGAGCCTCTTTGATCAAGTGTAGTTCTCTGATGACATCCACCATTTTCATTCGATCTCTAGGTGATTCTGCAGAGCATCTGACTCCAATTCCAAGTGCTAAAGACACACATTTCTTCAGCTTTTTGGGAACTATTCTTCTTCTTCTTGTTGTGTTCTTGATACGAGGTTTGTGTTCCAACTCAACATCACTGCCACTAGATTCGCAACTTTCTTCATCCTGATCCATTTCAGTTCCTTTAGTTTTTTGCAGAAGGTTTTGGTCCATTATCTGCAGAACTTTATCTGGTAATCCTGACTTCACATATTCATGAAGGTTTAGGCCATCTTTGAGCATTTGGTCAGTGGGTCTTTTTCCTGACAACATTTCTAGCAGTAGCACTCCATAGCTGTATACATCACCCTCTTTTGATGCCTCGCCACCCATTCCATACTCTGTAATGTGTTCCAAAATGTTAAGAGTGTTCAGGACAACTTTAGGACATAGACAAAGTTTCAGAATACTGTACCACCCATTTTCGTCCAGTACGGTACTTAGAACATTGACCACAAAAGGCCAAGAAGCAAGCTAAGATACCTTACTAGGTGGTAGGATATAGATAGTTTCGATACGATTGTTTTTTCTTGATCAAAAATATAAAATTTGATTTATTTCACTTATTCCATGATCAAAACTAGGGCAAGTGCATTGTTTTTTTCTTGATCAAAAATATAAATTTTGATTTATTCCACTTATTCCATGATCGAAAGAAGAGCAAGTGCACAATAAGCCACAATTTTGATTTAGAAGAGAGATTTCAAGAAATGAAAAATCTATTCAATAAGTCATATATGATGTATCATAAGTGATCGGCCTTTTCTATTGATTCCCAAGTATTGGATCAAAAGCAATTCTTGAGTGAGGTATGCAAATTTAGGGATGAATAATAAAAAAAAAAGAATCTTTTTATCGAATTATTAGAAAAAAAATGGGTTTAGATCTCCTTCAAGAATGAATTGGAAGATCCAATTAGTGAATTGATTATGCTTTAGTTCTTACAGCAAATTTAACAGGATATAGGTCTGCAGATGAATTTGTAAATCTGAAATGATATTCTACGCACAAGTGAAGCATAAGAAGAAACCTGGGGGAGCATAGCCAATGGTACCCTTTAATCCAATTGAGCTGGTTTGGGTTTTAGAAACTCCATGGATGGTTGAGAGGATCCTTGCCATGCCAAAATCACTTACATGACCAACCATGTTACAGTCAAGAAGAACATTTCCTGGTTTCAAATCACAGTGAACGACTGGACTTTCACAAAGGTCATGGAGATCATACAAAGCAGATGCTACATCAATTGCAATGTTCAGTCTCTCAAGAAGTTTCAAAATCCTTGGTGGATTCTGGTTTCCAAGTTCTAGATGCAGCCATTTTTCCAGGCTTCCATTAGGCATGAACTCGAAAACTAGAGCTTTGAACTCGTTTCTCTTGTAGTCCAGGCTGGAGCAGTATGTTATTATCTTCACAAGATTTCGATGTCTGATGCTCTTCAAGGCCTTACATTCTGATGTGAAGCTCTTGGAAGCTCCCTTTACCTGAAGATTGAGGACTTTAATAGCTACAGGTCCCTCTACTTGACTTAAAACTCCCTTGTACACAGAGCCAAAAGGACATATAAAACTCAATTATTTGCTAGAAAATTATAAACTACAGAATATAATAAATAATTGTAAGACATAAATTCAAATTCCAGAAAATGGGATTAACAACTGCTACAAACACATCTTGAGATGATAAACGTCAGAGATTGAAGAATGAAATTCAAAACCTACACGCTTAAACATAAAAGTCTAAGAAAAGGAAGGATATCAAACCTTCTGAAAGCTCCTCTCCTATGACTTGAGAGATTTGATCGTTATGTTTCTTATGCTTCTTTTTCTTCTTCATGCCACCAGCCTTGACATCCAAAGCTTTTCCTTTAAGCTTCAGTTTGCCACCAACAACATTATCATAAGCTGACATCTTTCCTCGACCACTAGACTGGTAAGAATCATAGGTTAATTCATTAAAAGGAATAGGCTAATTCACTGATACATTCAACACAAAATGAAAAGCAGTACATGGGAAGGAGAAAGTTCCCACTCCTACATTCCAATCCCAACCACAAAGATAAAATGCCATAGCCATTCTGTATCAGAAATTTAACTAACACCCCCATCTCGATTTACCTCTAAGAACTCCACAAAATTTCCCCACAAAATCATACATAAGTGAAACCAATTAAAGCGAAAGAGAACCAGATTCAAGATAATGAATGATACAAGCCCGAAAACGAAGAGAAATAAGAATGACCCTTTATGACCTAACGACCAAAGGCCGAATCTTTATGGGAGGCTTATGAGATAGACACCAAATAAGATTAAATTACAAAGAAACGTAGAAAACCCATTAATAAAATCCCCAAAAATCTTCAAAAAGTGGATAAAAATTACAAATTTTCCACGTTTAACAACACCAAATGGTAGTACCAAACCAATACTCACATTACAAACCTAAAACATCGAAACCCAAGTCTGGCTTCCGCCTGTATAAATCGACAAGTGACTCACCAGATTAGATAGAAACAAATTATAGATTCATAATACCTACGATTTGATGAATGTTTCCTTTCGGGACAAGGATTCCAACTCGAGGAAGGTCCTCTAGTTTAATATAAAACTATTCTTCCTTTCAGAGCTATTTTGATTTTATATGATCATAATAGGATTAAACTTTTTTTTTCAAGACATTATTTGATATTTATATTAAAACTTCTTCGTGACCCGAAAAATATTTCATCTAAATTACTAGTAGTTTATTTGAATTATTTTGTAGAGAAAGCATATAAATATATGATTAATTATGATTTAAAGGTGTAACTCCTAATCTTAAATGTAATTCAATTTGTATTTATTAACAATATAATATACAATTTGCATAATAATCTAAAAAATTATGAGAGCTATTTATATAATCTATATTAAAGTATGCAATAAAAATTAAGTTTTAATTAAAAATTTGATGGGAACGTTGTTATTTACAAGTTGTAAAATTTTGTTTTGACAAATATTCATAAAAATAATAATAATTACACAACCAACTAAAAATATATTAATCTAAATTTTGCTTATTTTAGATAGAAACTATGTAAAATATTTATATGAAAACAAAATTAAAAAGCATAGATATTAAAATTATAACTCCTAATTGTAAATTAATATTTTTTAAAAGCAATATAATACAACTCTATTTCTATCACAACACAAAGGTTGCTTTCAGAAGTAGCAAACTTGCAAGGCAAACATTGAAATTTATAAAGCTTATAACTTTTAAGATCTAAGTTTCAACA
>JAOSBN010000003.1:1068163-1111199 GCA_027563595.1 Erythroxylum suave
GAAGCTCCCTTTACCTGAAGGTTGAGGACTTTAATAGCTACAGGTCCCTCTACTTGACTTAAAACTCCCTTGTACACAGAGCCAAAACCTCCATATCCAATTAAATTGGCAGAAGAAAATTCATCAGTTGCCTGACAGAGTTCCTTGTAAGTGACCTTTAAGAGATGGCCTGTACTAGTTATAGTAGTTTCAGAAGGTGTCTTTCTCTTACTTCTTCTAACTCTTGAAAGAGCTAAAACGGTTAACAGTAAAAGAACAGCTATGAGTGAGCAGACAATAATGATTGTTACCTTAAGAGCAAGTGACAGGCCTTTTTTCTTTGCTTTGTTGGGACATTTTGGCAGATTCAGTTCTGAGACACCACCACAGAGCTTCTGGTTACCAACCAACGATATGGCACTTGCATTACTAAAAACTCCCATAGTTGGCACCTCACCTTCAAGATCATTGAAAGAAACATTCATGTACTCCAGAAATGTTATCTTCACAAGATCTTGGGGAATTTCTCCTGTCAAGTTATTTCGGGAGAAATCTACACGTTGAAGACCCTTCAGCGAAGAGAAAGAGGATGGTATTGGTCCTTGAAAGGCATTTCCCTGGAGGTAAAGATTTTCCAGGCTGGAACAATCTCCAATTGTACTAGGAATTTCTCCTGTAATATTGTTCTCTGAAACGTCCATTGTATTGATATTCGTCAGCTTTCCTACTTCTGCAGGCAATGTGGCAGATAACAAGTTCCCTGACAAGTTCAATAGTTGTGTTAAGGACGATATGCTGAAGACCTGTGAGGGTATAGCTCCATTGAGGTTGTTCCGAGATATGTCTAGAGATTGCAAGTTTTGGCAGTCCCCAATACTTGAAGGAATAGACCCTTCAAAATTATTTTCCTGGAGATATAACTCAAACAATTGACTAAGATTGCCTATGGATGGTGGAATAAGACCTGAGAGCTTATTACCATATAAAGCCAATCCTTGTAGCTTTTGAAACTTTCCAAAATAAGATGGAAAAACACCTGTGAAAAGATTGCCTTCCATGCCCAATATAGTTAAGTTGATGAGATTATCTAACTCCATAGGAATATTTCCAGAAAATTGATTCCCACCTAAGTATAGCGCACTGAGTTGAACTGACAAATTGCTTAAAGAGCTTGGTAAAACTCCTTGAAAGTGATTATAACTGATGTCCAGGATCTGCAGATTGCTACAGTTTATTAGAGATGTCAGGAAAATCAGGTCCCGAGCTGAATCACCTCCTAGCCTATTAATTCCCAAATTTAGCCACCACAGGTTCTGTGAGTTTCCCAGGTTAGGAACTTGTCCCACAAACTCATTGAAAGGAAGATCAACTTGCTGCAATTGTGAAGAATTAGATAACGAGGCTGGTATTGGCCCTGAAAAGCCATTTCCTCCCAAGCTGAAGTGTTGGAGATTTGGCAGAGTGAAACCAATGTTGTCCGGCAGACTACCACGAAGTTGGTTTTTTGGCAATGAGATGGTACTGATCGATGAAATATTAAAAAGAGATGGAGGAATCGTACCAGAAAGTAGATTATTTCCAACAGAAAGAAAGTTCAGCCTTTTCAATCGACCAAAGCTATCCGGGATAGTTCCATACAAACTATTGTATGGTGCGGTGAAGTAGGTAAGTGATGAAAGGTTGCCAAGGGAAGGTGGAATCTCACCTGACAGGTTGTTTGAACCAAGTCTGAGTAATTCCAGGATAGGTAGAGAACCAAGTTCTGAAGGAATCCTTCCAGATATATTGTTGTAAAACAAATCTAATCTCCTGAGCAGGGAACAACGACTCAGGTTGACAGGAATTTCTCCTCCAATTGAGTTGTTGTTGAGCCTGATTTCCTGCAGAGCAAAAACATTTCCAAGTTCCTGTGGAATATCACCTCGTAAGCTGTTGTTTTGCAGGCTCAGGTTTCTGAGAAAACTTAAGTTTCCTACATATGGTGATATAGTACCCAACAGGTTCCCCCCTTCCAGAGTCAGTGATGTGACTCTCTGCTGTTTCTGACTGCACGAGACTCCAAACCAGGAGCAGAAGGGGAGGGATTCATTCCAGGAGTTCAAGACTCCACGAGGATCAGAAATTATTCCTTCTCTGAACTTGATCAAGGCAAGCTTGTCGGTATCATTTTCTGCGGCATTGGTTTTCAACCATTGCAAGTTGATAAGAAAAAAGAAAATCACTTGAAGTTGAAGCCACACAAGTAATCTAACTGAAAAGAACTTCATCTGGCATGAACTTTTGAACAAACAAGCAGGCTGTTAGAATATAAGATCTGGGTTTGGGAGAGAGTTGAATAGTGATGTAGCAGAAGGAATTTTTTGATTAATAATCAGATTTCTGATTCAATATTGATATGAACATATATTATGTAAATTATATATACAATTTTAAAACCAAGTAATCGATTCATCCCAAAGGATTAAATTTATTAACAATCCATTAGTTATTTGGTGTTTTGTCACACATAGTAATTAAAGTTTTGTGGTTGATTTGGTCAGCTATTGTGGTTAGATAGTTAAAATTGAACTAGTTCTTTTAGATATTTTCATTGAAATTGAACTAGTTCTTTTAGATATTTTCATTGACTTTTATATATTTTCATTGACTTATTAAATGAATCATCAACTTATTTATTAAAATGATTCTATCTATATAACTATATTAATCAATTTCATTATTTATAAGTCAAAATATGTGATTTGTGAATTATTATTATATATTATCCAGAGTTTGTTTAACATGGCAAGCGTCCAATTTTTTGCAGGCTTTTCATCATTATCATCCAAAAAATAAATAATAACATCAGGTATTGGTATATCAGAAAACTACGTCAGGAAGAACATCAGGTTGCCGTTTTTCTTTATCAGCTTGGAATTGTAAGACCATTGCATCTTAGTTATTTCTTTTTTTAATCTTATGATAATCGCACCAACTGAGATTGAATCTATCTTAAGAAAAAGATATCATCAGGCGTTGGCATCTCAGACCAGGAAAAATATCATGTTTCAATTTTACTTTTTGTCAGCTTGGGATTGGAAGATGTTATAGCTTTATTATCATCATTATTATTCTTTTGTGATTTAGCGGGAATTACGCCAACCGGGTATGAATCTATCTTAGAAGCAATTTCGTCATCAGTCATCAGCACGTCGTCTGAATGACTCATTAATCACTTGGCAGTTTTTCAGTTTGCTGGTCTACGAGTTTATTGTTTTTACTACGTCTCTGCCTGCCAAATTTTCTTTGGCTTCTTGACGAACCTGCAAGCTTTTACACCTTCCGTAGAAACTTCAGGATGATAAAAGGCTAACAAATGCTCAAAGGACAGAGTCAAAATACGACCTGTTATCACCGGTTGTTAAAAAATCAACAGATGGCATCAGAAGAAAGAGAGGGAAAAAAAAAAAAAAGGAAAGGAAGTGAGGAATTATTTGAAAATTTCTTCCAAATTGATCATCATCTTTGAAATCAAGCCCGTCTAATCAATCAGAGTTTTTGTCAATATGGGCATCGCAGTTATGGTTCATGCGAACAACTTGTTTGACTTGCGTTCTCTTAAAGGCTTACGTTCGTTCATGTTTAATCACATCAGCTTCAATGGAATTCACCATTACAAATTTATAATATCCAACTTTTCAAACGTAAGCAATTGCTTCTAGTTGGTTCGAGTATTGTACAGGACAAACTAATATAACAAAACTAAGATATCTAACACAAAATCAGGATCCAAATTATCAGAGGTTTCGAATCTAGTTCTTTAATATCAGGTCAAAACTTAGCTTTTTTACCATTTTTAAGAAAACCATATTAATCTATGCAATAGATGCTTTATTGCGTTAATCCTTTCTTATAGAAATTCAATTTAACGAAATTAAATTGAACTTAGTTGTATCAATGTAGAATCCTTCAATCCATTCATCCTGAAAGCCCGTGTAGTTTGTGCTTCAAAAGTAGCAGGAATGGACTTGCCATTGCATCAAAGATTAGTAATTACGTCCTTCCAAATTGCATCCTAATCGAACATAGAATGAATACCAATTCCATTGATAACTTGAGCATGTCAGGATTTCTGATATACCAGAAAGATACACCTGATGAGTCCCAGTGCATGCATATCACATTAACAACTTACTAGAAGTTGAAGTTTAAACAAGAGTTTGTAGTTAAAATGGAGTATTTTGCACAGAATACTTAAAAAGACTCACACATCAGGCATATACAAGTAGAGCAGATCTGATGCAAGTTGTGCCTGATCTATGTATAATACAGGTGTCAGTAGATTCCAGGAACGATCCGGTATGGAACTTTCTCGCAGTAAAGTTTCCAATATTTGCCATACCTAGATTAGAAGCAGGGTCAAGCCAAAAGTTTCATATATGTTTCAGCTACTCAAATATCAACAATCTTTAAGTAACCAAAAAGTTCAAAAGGGATGCTTGAAACAGAAGCTACAAGTTGTCAAAGGAAGATTTCTGTAAAGGGCCAAGGAGCTTAATCAAAAAACGGGGTTTTGATGTACTTACTTAGACCGACATCGATCATCGTCCCTCTTGGCTCGGTCGAAAAGAAGGATAGTAAGATATATCACATAGAAGTAGGGCAGAAACTGTAAAAGAAACAGTATAAGAAAAGTTTCAGCATCAACAAAACTAGAGTTTATGAGCATATTATTTCTTCAAAACAACTCCTTACATGATTAAAAAGAGCCGGCACACTCCAGAAAAAAGAAGCTAATATTTCAGGCACATAATGAAAATGACGGGATAAGCCCCACCTGCAAAGAACATGAATGGAGAACTCAAGGAACAATCTAAGAAATTTCAGATTATATAAAAACTTGTATAGGATATTAAGAATGGCCCTTTTAACATATGCAACACTCTGATATCCCACATGAGGTGAGGTAGGGTGTCAACTTCAATGTTAGAAAGACAAGTAGAGATGGAAGAGTTCATAAGTTTATAAAACATGACACTGGAACACCTACTAACTATTTTTTGGTCTGTACTTCTAAAAAACCCAAAATTAGAGGGCCTGTGCTTGTATAAAGCCTGAAATAGAATTGTTGTTAGGTCAGTCTAGACTTTTATTGTTATAAGTTCAAGTCTGGCTAATATTTGCATGATCATCCTTCCTAAATCACCTACAAAAACAGCTAAAAATGCACAGATGAGTTGTAGATGATTACCATCCTGAGGTTAAAAGAAGACTCGTTTTTGTTTCCCCAGATGTCGTAGTGTACGCGGCAGCAATCTGTTAAAATTGTAAACCGTAAATTAACCCATTTTTGCAAAGAAGACAATTATGGATGTTAAAAAACCTTTGCATTGGCAAATCAAGTAATCATTCACCTTCGATGGAACTTTTCCCCAAACCAAACATTTCCCATTCGTCCTCCGAAATTCTTGCCTTTGCCTATCACAATCGTAGTTGATAAATATAGAGAGAAGGCCTGCTGCTAGTATATAAAGTGAAAGCTGGAAAATAAGATGGAAAAAGTCAGAACTGAAGTGTAGTAAAAGAATAGTGGAAATTTTATAAGATTTTCTTACAAATACAAAGCGATAAGGTTCAATGACGTTCATTTGAATTTCAATTTCAATTTCACATTGATCCTTCGCGTAATGAATGTCAACCAAATTCGATTAACACTTGACGATGTTGAAGCCTAACAATGTTGGAACCCATACCTGAGCTCCAAGGTGCACAGGATGGTTGACAAGGTACATGGCAGGAGAGGTATATACACATGGAAGCCAAACCAAGCACCCCCAACAAATGTAAAAGCCAGCTGCCGAAGCCGAAAAGAAAAATAAACCACAATCAGATAAAATATTAAAATTGAAAATAACACGAGAAAATGTTATGTTTTCATATAAGAAGTATGAAATAAACACAAGCTCCAAGTGTTCCAAAGAATAAAAACTAAAATCTTGGCAGGGACAAATTGTTTGCACCAAAAAGCTATATTGACATAAAGGCAACAGTTTCAGTTGGCATCTGCAGATCATTATTGGCTGTAATCATTGTAGGGACTGTTTCTGTAAAAGATAAGACACCCAACAGTAAAGTATAACTAAACCTCGATCATGAGCAATATCCATAGTGTTCCAGTACCCAGCTTCCCACCAAAAGAACTTAGTAACATATACCAGCATCAATATTGTACTGACAAGCATGGAATCAGCTATTTGTCCAGTCTGCTCGTACTGGTGAAACAAATGTCAAGTGAAATTAGAAAAAATCAGCAGCAGATTTAATCATACACAAAGAACTTGGATGGACATACAAAATAGGCATAACTCATGCACCAACAATAACAGAACTGCAATTGCATCAAGATACAACTAAGAGCAATCACCTGCTTAATGCAATAGGTCAATGGTAGAACTCCCCATGACATCATTCCAAATCTGCAGTTTGTGAAAACTTTTATGTCAAAGTTCTTTCCAATTCTAGGATATAGCTCCATGCCCTGCAAAAGGCACAATAGCTTTTAGACACAGAATATGACCTAACAAGAATAGGCATAATAGCTTTTATGTCAAAGCTTCAGGAAGGAAATTTTCCACAAGTCCCAGCTAATAAATAGGCAGAATATAATTGCAATGTCTTCCGTGACTTACTATTAAGTCACTTTCTGTTCCTTTCATCCATATCTTACTCATGGAACACGGACGTAATTACATAGGTGCAATAAACTTGCACATAGGGATTAGAACTCACCCAATAGAAATCCATTATTATGTTCCCCAGTGAGCCAGAATCGGTAGATGATGGTGCCAAATGACCCTAACAGACACAAAAAATAAGTATTAAGCAAAGCACCACTAAATAAGTTTTCTTTATACAGATTCTTACTTTTATGTATAAGAAGATACAGAAGATGAAACTTCCAAAAATCTGAATTGAAAACATCTCTCCTAAATGATCGTAGACAATGGAGGGGTTGAATATCCCAAACCTGAATGACAAATGCAGAGAGAAGTATTAGACGCACTTGAAAGTAAAGTATAGCAACTTCAAGTACCAGAAAACCGATAAAACATTGTGTACAAGACAATGTTAGTTAACGGTTGAATGTTGACCAAAAGCCACATGGCATGAAACAGTAAAGGTTTCGACAAATGTTTAACAATGTAAAATCTAGACCAAAACAAGAGTTCATGATCACAGCATCCACCACTATACAGCAATAAGAAACATTATGAGAACATGAGATAGAAAATATCGACAGAGCTCCTGACAGAACAGAGGGTCCTAGTCATGCACAATTGTCAACAGATACAAGGCACACAACATTTTATAACTTGCATTCAAAATGAAAGGCAGTGCGCCACAACTACATCTAAATTCCAATGAAGTTTCTCTATTTCTCCAAGCCTGTAACTTGAACTTTCTCATGCAATAAATAGAAGTAGTATCCAAATGAAGTCCAGATCCTAGAACAGGAACTTCAAATGGACTAAGTTCTCACCACCAGAGAGCAAGGTAGGTAGTCAGAGTCACAAAATATGCAAGCACACCATTAGCCTGCAATCATCACAATAAAGAAAGTTTATGAGTTGGATCAGAGACAATGCCACATAATGAGCAGGTTTGGTTGGGGACAAACTTCCCCAAAATTTCCATTTGAAGAATTGCATGAACTTGATAAAGATTGTACATGATATTAGAACCTTATAAACAGGCCGATTCCCTTTGGGAGAAATGGGACCTTCAACCCTTTTGCCTGGTAAAAGAAGCTGAAGTGCTGCCTCAAACACTGCGTAACAAACAATTAGTTTCAATGCAGTCATTGTTGGCCTTGGCCATATGTTTATAAGTCCCTGTAACCCATGTTGCTTCAAGAACTCCCAAGTTTGAGTGACTGATCCATCAGCATGTACCATTGTATACCATCTGCATCAAACATCAAAAGAAATGATTTGTAAACAAATTAACAATCCACAAAGAGAACGAGGTTCATAAACATTTTGAATAAACCACACCCAACATGTCACTACATGCACACATGCACTGTAACATACCGGACAACAACTGTCGTTCATAGCTTTAAACTTTCAACTTCTTCACATTTTCTCAAACAATTGACACTAAAAGTAGAGAAATCTAGCGAGATATTCGTTTAAATCGGATAAACAAGATAAACAGAATTAGAAGTATGTTGCCGTCTCAAATGACAATAGATCAGTCAGCTTTTGATACTAAGTACCCACAAAACGTTTATGTGGGCTTGTCACATTCTAAAATACGCCTCGATCAGTAGATGACAGAGAGAAAACTATGAGAATATTTCTATACTCCGTGCCTGTCTCCAGTGAAGACACAAACGAATAAACTAGATTTCCCTTGTATGCAATTAAAGTATAAATTAAATATCGAATGGAAGTTTTCATTTTTATAAACCCATAATGCAGAAAGAAACGATCTTTACTCGTTCCCAAGCACAACCAAAACCACAGATCTCAACAACATTAATCGCCACTCTTTAGCCTCAAAAGTATAGGTATAAAAAAATATATGGGTATTAAAAAGTGGAAAGATAAGATTTTGAAGAGCAAACTGATACAAAGCAAAAATTCATAGATTTGATTAAAAAAAAAAAGGTAGAGCGAGAACGAGACTGAGAGCCCTCACAGAAGAATAACAATGGGAGGGCAGAAGGTGATGAGAGTGAGCATCGAAACATATGTAACCACAGGTGAATGCACAGTCTTAGATTCAGCCATCTTTCTTCTTCTCTCACTGAGTCAAGTTTCTGAACTGAAACTCTCCAAGTCCACAAGAAAAACAAGACCACGAAACAGTAGCTTGTGAAATACTGACGAACGTTTGATTGACTTGGCAAAAGACTCTTGCTTTCTTTCTTTCTTTCTTTTTTTATTTTCGGAAATCCCATGACTTTGCTTCTTTTTGAAACCAAAACGATCTCCACTTGTGAATGATTCCTGACAATTAAAAAAATAAATAGCATAGTATATATCCCAGTCCCTGTGTACATATGTAAACATTTCTTAATAAGATTCTCATATGATCATGTTCATGTGACTGTTTTTCTTGAGTGTTGTGCACTGTTCAACGCAAACCATTGAACATTCCCCTCTGCTCAGTCACAATAACCAAAAAAAGTTCAGTAAAACGTGTAAATTAATTTTAAAATTTTTAATTTTTTTGAGATTTTTTAATTTAATATCTAAATTTTTAATAAATTCAACTGAGTAATTAATATTTTAAAATCTTAATAATTTAGTTTAGAACATTAATTTTAATTAATCTGACTAATATATAAATATCTACGTAATATATAATAGAAATGTTATATTAAAAAAATAACATTTTAAATTGAACTGTTAAAGTTTTGAAAGATTGGTCTTTCAATGAAAAATGTAAAAACTTAGACAGTAAAATTAAAAAATAAAAGATTAGAAAATTTTTAATATGTAATCAGGATTTTAAAAACATTTTTAAAATGGTCATTTTTCAAATAATTAGTTGTTGAACCAAGTAAAACTATCTTAGAATTGCAACTTGTTTCTATATGTTTTTTTTTAACGAAGGAACCAGTAATTATTGGTTTTTTTATGCACATTTGGAAAACCTCCGGATTGATACAATAAATTACAAATCACATCAATCAAGTATTTCACATTAAGCAAACTCAGTACGATATGCTCGATCAAAAAAGTGTAATTAAAAGAATTCAAACACAAGACCTTTTAACCTCATATCCTTCCCTCCTCACTCAACCACTCCCCGAGGAGCTTGTTTCTGTATGTCTATACTAATTACACCCAAAAACAAAATTTATAAGTATATATGTGCAAAAAAAGATGAGAATGAGTCTTTATTTGCACATATATAATTAGATGGACCCCCTCTAGCCTTTAATCAAGTGAAGCTAATTATGGATAGAGCGTGGGAGAGCACGACGAGCACTGGGCACGCTGTGGGTGTATTTCGTAGCCCGAATAGTTCTTGGTTGATCGGCTATAATCGGTTTCTTGGTATTAGCTCAATAGAGAATGCAGAACTTTTGGTCATTTCTGATGGGCTCCAACTTGCTTAGAGTCGTGGTTTCTGTAACCTTGTTGTAGAATGTGACAATAGTGGTATTGTTAGAATACCATTGATAATGCTTTATCACCAAACATATTTATTCATACCATTGATGATTATCTCAAGTGTGACTAGAGTGTTAACCTTGTCTATAGACACACGAAAGCTAACATGGCTGCAAATCATTTGGCAAAGTTGCCCACTGTTGACAAACGAGACATTCAACAGTTCGTGAACTGTTCAAAGTTGATGTAGAAAATTATAGCTGATGATTTGGCGGGTAAAGTCTTACGGCGTGCCAGTACTCCTAGGCAGATGACTTAATTTAGCTTTCTAAGCGCTTTGCCTTCACTGTTTCTACCCAAAAAAAAAAAAAAGGAATGAGTCGAATTGAAATTAGGTCACTAAAATTCAAACTCAAAATTAATTTCACACATTTTTAACTTAAATTTGAGTTTCTTTAAAATTTTAAATGTATTTTAAACTTAAATTTATTTATTAAATTAAAGTTAGATTTAACCCAATTTAAAATTAAACATATTAGAATATTTTGAGTTTGGTAGATTTTTTCTTTGAAATGTAACTTAAATTGATTAAATTAAAATTAATATGTTTATCTTTTTTTTTTTTTGGACATTTCTATCTACAACTTTTCCATTTGTACGAAAGAGAACTTCTATTTTCTATATCTTACATAATAGAAATAAATCTTTCCTTCGCAAAAAGATGTTTAACTAATCAGGAACAACTCTGTATTTGTTCTTGTTCCTGAATAGTGATGTTTAACTAATCAGGTACAACTCTGTATCTGTTCTTGTTCCTGAATAGGTACTTCATCAACATATCAGTTTCCAAAACAGACACAGCTTCCATCGTTGGAAGTTGGAACTTGAGAAAATGAAAGATCCTTGCTGTACACTTATAATCAAGCTTTTATTATAAACATTAGTTACTGAACAATCAAAATGTTCTACATATTGAAACTAAGAATGAACTGAAGATTATTCGCAGATACATATATGTAAAACGCAGAATTTAAATGATAAGAACTAGTAGGGATGACCACAATAGTCAGGAACTACAAATCAGCTCCTCAGATCCGATACAGAACAGAGTGTTGCACTGCAAAAGCTAACAAACACATGGAATGCGCTTTTTCTCCTCTCACAATAGCAAAAAACATCAAGGTTCCAGATCACCTTGCGCGGGATATCCTTAAATAACTTGCACACTACAAATTGAAAACTGTTGTATAGCGTACCGATATAGGAAGCCGAATTCAACCACTCTGGAATCATGTTTCTTCTCTTCAAGTTCAACTCAATAGGTTCGTATTGTCTGAATAGTCTTTAGTTGGTAGCCGTCTTTCAGTCTGTTGCAATGAATCATCCACTCACTCACCGACTATTGTTGCCAACCATACTGTTGATTACGGTTTCCACCCATCATATTGGAGCCTCGACCAGTGCCGGAACCACCATATGGACCACCTTGAGGATAGTTTGGAGCACCAACTCCATATCCGCTGCCTCCACCACGGGGAGGGCCGCCCTGGATAGCATTTGAACCATAAGGTGGAGCCCGTCCCTGTGGAGGATAGGATCCACTACCATACCCTCCACCAGCACCTTGCCCTCCACGGTTAGGGTGATTGTATCCTCCAGTTGTTCCACTTGGATATCTGCCTGGCCCACCAGGTGGTCCACGGGGCTTGCCATAGTGGTGGCTAGGCCCTGTAGCAACTGGAGGTTGGGCACCATGCATGGGCTGATTGAGCCCTGATCTCATCTGAGGATGAGCCTGCGCAGATTGTTGAACGGGTGGAAGGCGGCCATGTGGCTGTGGATGCTGCAGTTTTTGACGTTTCGCATTTTCTTCATGCTGCCGTTGTTGCTGGCGCTTTTTCTTTGTTTGAAACTCATGTGATGATTCATATTTGGGTAAACTTAATCAACAAAGAAAACCAAGGTCAAAAGCACACTCCAGTTCCAATAGTTCATAATTGACGCATACAATAAGTAAACTGGAAGGAAGAGACAAGGGTACGAGGCAAACCTCTTCGGATCACACGGTAATGGGTCAGTCCAGAAGTATTCAGCATCCAAAGCATCCTTGGCAGATATCCTCTGTGCAAGATTGTAACGTAATGTGATAAACAGTATCAAAGACAATGGATAACTTGCAACAGATTGAAGGTTAGTTTGTGTGCAAAAGACAAACAATACAATCTAGCACCATAATAGGCGCTGCATGTGTATATATAAGCTTAACTTTTTCATTAGTGCTAAGGGATTGTAGATTCCCATCGCAAAGCAGTTTATATAATCAATCTAGTTTCCAAGTAATATCACTGAACTAAAATCATAAACAGGATCAGATATCCAACGACAAATTGATGATCCAAACCACAAAAACAATTTAAAAGTAAACCAAATTATGACAGCAGGATCTGATGCAATAATACCTGTGAGGGATCAAGAGTCAGCATTTTCTCCAGTAATTCCAAAGCATGACGGTCAAAACTATTAAATGGAAGAGAGGATGATGAAAAAAATATCCAACGTACGTATAGCCATCGTATCATGCATTCAGTCAATTTTTTAGTACAAGTTACTCACTGTCTGAAAACCTCCCTGAGACGTCTCTTCATTGGCCTTGATGGTTTGAAATTGTTATACCAAGGAATCTTTGAAACACCAGGCCAATTCACCTCGTCTGGGCCTCCACAGAGCTCAAAAATTTTATTCAATTGTTCAGGCTGCACAAGTCAAAAAAATGGAATTGCTTGTAATTGGCCTGCTGCCTCATAAAAGGCACTCACACACTGATAGGTAACAATTCAACTTAACGTGCCTGTGTGTTAAATAGCACTAGGTAGAGAGCAATAGCTCAGTAGTATTCCGAAACAAGAAGGAAGAACCTTCTTCACAAGGGAAAACTCCCTTACAATCTCAGGAAATCTTCCGAGAATTATTTCCAATCTAAAAGCCTACCCCACTTTCCCCCCCAATAGACTATTATTTTACATCTACTTATCCAAAGAAACTTCTAAGGAATAGATCTCCTGCTAACAACCTGAATGACCAAACTATATCGATATCTAGCTATCTCACTACTGCTTACAGCCTGTCTTCTTCTTCCTTGTATAAACTAAACACTTTCCTCCTTTGTGACCATTATTCCTAACCCACACACATAATGCTATAATCCAAACAGCGAGGCAGAAGTAACATGCTTTTCATAGATTTGTATAATTCATTAATCGCATCTTTTAAATTTGCCATTAAGAAAGAGTAGTTTTATATTTGCTTATATTTTTATTATTATTATTATTATCCTTTAATATTATTATTATTATTTTATTTTAATTATTGCCTTTATTATTTTAACATATATCTTTTATTATTCCTTATTTCTATTTTAATTTTAATTTATTTTTTATATTTTTAATCTTTATTTTTTCTACAAACAATTCAAAAAATTTTATTTGGTTTTTTTCTTTTCTTTTTTCAATGGGTCTATTGGAAACAATATCTCTATCAGTTAGGGATAAGGTTGTATATTTCTGGACCTCTCCAAATCTTGGGTCTCAGTGGGACTTTTATTAGGATGTTGTTATCATGTTATTGTTGTATTAATAAAGAGTAGTTCATTACGAAAAACGAATACTCAAAACAATGAGAAATAAGTAACTTGCCTCATCTTTTCCAGGAAATATTGGTTTCCCATGCAGAAGTTCAGCAAAAATACAACCCACAGACCACATATCAACAGCAGGACCATATTTTGTTGCCCCAAGAAGCAATTCTGGAGGTCTGCTTGAAATAGAACAATCAACGGTTAATCTTTTTTAATTTCGTCAAATGTAGAAATTGACCAACTGGATTCTAGGGGGAAATGAATAAATTAAAGCCAACAAAACCCGAATACTCCCTTCAAAATGGCTAAGAGCTCACCTGTACCATAATGTAATGACACGGTTAGTAAGGTTTCCAGCATGATCGTTTGAGAAGGATCGTGCAAGCCCAAAATCTGCAAGCTTCAAGTTACCCTCATTGTCTATAAGAAGATTAGAGCCTGCATTTAAAAATAACATCAGCTACCATAGGGGCTCATGACACTGAAACTATCCAATACCAGATTGGTTTTCTTTCTTCACAACCTTTGATATCACGATGGAGTACTTGATTTACATGACAATAATGAAGCCCAGTCAAGAGCTGCCTCATGTAGCACTAAGATGAAAGCAGGAAAAGGGTATGGAGTTAGCGGATTGACAAATGATCATAACCAATCATCAATGAGCTAAGTCAGTATCTCCATTCTTTCTTCGTCACCTTTATTTGAGGAACCGAAAATCTCATCCCAGGACGATCAGCAAGACCAGTCAAATCATGGTCCATGTACTCGAATACCATATAAATACCGCCCTTGTACTTGTTTCCGTCTACATCCATCAAAACACCGTGTAAGAAAACTAACTAGAGAACCACCTCTGTAGAAATGCACTCAGCATGTTTACATGCACACACATGTTATCTTAGAAGAGAATATGGTGCCGAATATATAAAAATACTAGTACATGCAAGTAAGCACTTGCCTGGTTTCCCCTGCTCATCCTTCTCAGGACCTGAAAATAATCCCAAAAGCTTTAAGAACCTATAGGATATTGATTGAGATTAATGAATGAATGAAGAAAATAAAACCATGCTGCCGTTCATGACCAAATATGTGTTTGTGTGAGTGTACATGCCTATATAGATAAACTATAAGCTACACAGCTTTACCTGGAGATGTCACAATCTCTTTCAATTTAATTACATTCTCGTGATGCAGCTTCTTTAGAATTTTGATTTCACGTATCGCTGTTATAGGAAACTGCAACAAAATAAAGCATCTTATTACTTAATCGTTGAAATTATTCATATAGGGTAAGCAAGCACAAAGCACACTGAATTGCAATTGATATTGTAATTATTAAAAAAAAAAAAGCAATACACTATGACAAATATAATCGACTCTCTAGAATTATGTTTCTAAAGGATAAACAAAGAAAGGATGACGCATCAAACAAGTCCAAAAGTAGAGAACATAGAATATACCCCCTCTCTTTCGTTGTCCATTCTTATTTTCTTCAGGGCAACTATTTCACCAGTTTTTATCTCTTTGGCCATGTAAACTTGGCTGCACGAGAAAAATCAAAGCCAAAAAGCATAATTAAGCCCCACATCCAGTGTGAGCATTAGAGCATTGAGAGGAACTTTTCCTAATATGAGAGGACCGGGACGGACGCACGTCTTACTATCATTGAAGAATAAAATTTCAAACTAAAAGAAAATTCAGACACAATTCAGAAAGTTACAAACTTCATCACTAATTTTTTCAGAAGAAATCGCAATTCATATAGGTCAACAAACATGCTTTTCAATGAGAGAAAAAGGGCTAAATTCTCAGCCTGTTACAAAATATTTTTTCCATCCGTGATTTGAGAGAAAAAAAAAGAGAGAGTTCTGGGTATAGGACACCTCGCCGTTGTACTTGGCGGGGTGGATTACGTGGACAAACATCCCGCCGGGGTGAAACATGTAGCCCAACCCGCCATGCGAGATGGCGGGGTGGGAACACGTGGAAGATGGTGGGGTGGGTCATCCCGCCATTCAAGGTGGCGGGATATCCACTATATTGCTTTAATCCCGCCATCTTGAATGGCAGGATTCACTATAAATTGAGATGAAGTCCTATTACTGCATAGCATGTTTATTGCTTTAATTCACTAGAGGTTCTAAGAGAAAATATACAAATTGTATCGGTGATAATGGTAAATGTCATTAGATATTTACTATGTGCAGAGGCATTCAACAGATGGGAGCTTTATGAATTGTCACTTCAGATATTCAATGCTAAATAGCTCCATGGGTAGAAGGAATCGATATTCTTGATGTTGAATTTTCCTTTCTACGTATTTGAGACCCTTTTCTTTTTGAAAGTAATCATTTCTCCATTCTTTTTCCAATTACTCATGCTTGATTTGTAATCGATCAATTTGTGGACTATTATCTTCCATTCTGCTAAATTCTATTTCTTTCAATTTGTGGACTATTATAGTGAATCCCGCCATTCAAGATGGTGGGATTAAAATATAGTGGATATCCCGCTGTCTTGAATGGCGGGATGACCTACCCCGCCAAGCAAGATGGCGGGTTGGGCCACGTAGGAAAGGCCACGTGTTCCCACCCCGCCATAGTAGATGGCGGGGTGTTTGTCCACGTAATCCACCCCGTCAAGTACAACGGCGGGGTGTCCTACACCCAGAATCCCCTCTTTTTTTTCTCTCAAATCACGGATGGAAAACATATTTTGTAACAGGCTGAGAATTTAGCCAAGAAAAAGGGAAAAGGCTTCAGGAGGATATGTCAAGACGATATCCTATTGTGGATCATTTTGATACATTCTCAAGTCTCGTAAACAGTCAGAAAGAAGACCAAGCACACAATAAGTAAAATTCTTTATGATGCTGCAGAAAAATGTAGAATTGTCAAAGGCTGGTACAATTAGAAAACTTGCAGAAATGAATATTTACAATAACCAATCAAGATCAACACACTTCAGAAGAAAGAAACATCGAGTAAACTTTGTTTCCACATAATTTCATGTCAAATGCAGACATGATGCAGGCATACAAGGACAACAAGACCTCTTCCCAAATTCAACACAACCAACAATCGTATTCAAACTAATTTGAAGAAAAATAATTGAAAAGGAATACAAGCACGAAGAGCATACCCGTAAGTACCCTCACCAATCTGCTCCAATTTCTCGAAACAATCCACGCTTCTCGATCCCCAAGACGGTGATTCGTTCAAGTTAAGCTGCCCAGTAACTGCTAAGGCCATGGCTTGGAAACCCTAACCACCAAGCTCGTATCTTTCTCAACTATCAACAATCACCCAAGCTATTCACTTCCTAGGATTTCAAAACCAATCCCCAGCATCCAAAGATACTCTCCCAATTACACTTCCAATATGTCGTTAGTCTCCAGGATTTGATGCCCAGGAGAGACTGAGCATCAAGTGCAACTGCAGGGAGGGCGTGAAGAAGGGTTTTTCAGTTACTTGCGGTGAAAAAGACAACTGATTATTTGACAAGTAATGCCGTTTTACGGCCAAAACCCCCGTCGTTTAGCGGTAGATTCCTTTTCCTTTCCTACTTTTCTCTCTTTTATATTTTCTTTTCTTTATCATGTTCCTTATTTTAATTTAAAAATAATGCCATTCCAAGAAATCAAATTAGAATAATATCAAATTATTTAAATAATTCTTTAATTTTGAATCTAACATAAAACTCAATCAAATTAATTATTATCCATTAATTTTAAAGATTAAACAATTACTAATTTTAATCTAATTCTTATGTCTAAATTATAAATGTTTTAGGTTATTCTCCAACATTTTTTACTTATTATCTTGCCTTCACTTACTTTAAAAATAATAATATTACTATTTTTTGAATTATTAAAAAGATATTGTGTAGTATTAAAAATATTCAAAATTTTATTAAATTACTTTACAAAATTTATGTAATTAATTATTATCCGTGTAATAAAATTTATATAGTTATTTTAATTTGATCTTAATAAAAAATTAGAAATTAATTTGACAAATATTTAATAAACTACTTTTTTAGAGATTCTTATATTACAAAGTATTTTTGAGTTATTAAAATTTTTAAAAAAATATTATTAAAATTATGCATCTTTTATTTCAATTCAAATTAAGAAAAAATAAATTATAAAATAGAACAAATTATTACTAATTTCCTACTTCAATTAAAAAATTAACGAAGAATATAATTGATTTTTGAAATTTTTTTTAAAAAAATATTATTAAAATTATGCATCTTTTATTTCAATTCAAATTAAGAAAAAATAAATTATAAAATAGAACAAATTATTACTAATTTCCTACTTCAATTAAAAAATTAACGAAGAATATAATTGATTTTTGGAATTATTTTTCATTAAATAAAATCTTAGTTAAACTCAATATAAATTTTAAAGGAACATTTTATTTTATTTTATTCAATTTCGAACCTTAAGAAATTCGAATCAGACCTAACATATTGTCAAACCTAATATTAAGTTTCTATATACATACTCAGCAAGCTTCGATGCTCGGCAATCTATGCCTGTCGAGCTGAACTCAACATTTGTAATTACAAAATCAGCTCAAACAGGTCTGTTTTTAACTCAGGTTGGGTGAGTCACGGGCTGGCCCGTAGCCCACCATTACTTTCAAAACTATGTCGTTTTGGAAGTTTTTTATTTTAAAAAACAAATGACGGGTCAGCTTGGCCATGCCTGCGTGTAATTCTTTGGGCCATAACCCGGGCCATGGGTTGACCCATCCCAACCCGCCGAGCCACGGGCTACCATGGCCTAGGGTCTATTAAAACAGCTCCGGGCCATTGACATCCGTACTCAACATTCATCCTTCTGCAACTCAATGTTGAAATGTCTCTTAAAACCATCTTCTAATGAGTAACTAAAGACATGTCTAGGATGGCAATCGATCAAACCGGACATGAAGCCACCCTTTTTTATCTTGGCACGAACAGTCTAGTTTAAAGGGATGTCCTTTTGGAAACTGGCCAAACCGGCTTTGAGCCAGCAGGTCAACTGGCAAAATCGGAATTGATCGGGCCAGTTTCCAACCGTAAACTTGCCTGAATGAGTGCCCAGCGACAAAAAATTAGATTTTGAATGTGGAACACGGTGCCCTTCGATTCAGATCAACTCTCGACTCAAGCAATGACATATACCAATCACATAAGAATTTCATACCATCTGATTGAAACGCTCAAACATTTATACCAACCAAACCACTTACCAGTTCTGTAAGCAAGGAGTGCAAGACTGAAGTGAAACAAGTAGAGGAAGAGACGTCCGTTCGAGTTTACAGGTTTGGTCAGTGACGGGAAAGGAGAGGGGGGGAATTCAAAGCAGAGGGCAAAACACAGAAAATGCTATGTACACAAATTACATAATGTCTGGTCAAAAGATTTAGGAAGTTGGTAATGGTTCTTAAAATAGACACTTCAAGGTTTCAAACACACTCTGTTACCTTCATAATTCAAGACAAAGAAGCTGAGGAAAATCTTAACTTGATTCAGTAAACTCCCAAGATCAAAAACATTTAAGTTGTTGGTACATTTCAAGGATCCCCAACCCAAGATGGGCTCCAAAACCAAAACCAGGAGGAGCAACTGCAACACCATAGCAGAACCTACATGCACTTCCCCAAAAGTTGAGGATCAATACAATTGTTTCTTTTATTTTTCCGGCAAAATGCCTAGAAAGAAATCATAGTTATGAAGGCTATAGTAGCAAAAGCCGTCGGAATTTTTGTTATAGTAGAAAAGGTGAAAAGAATAACCGAAAGAAAGGAACTCAAATCTTAACCATCAAAGTTTTTCATTACTCAATGACAAGAATCAAGTGAGGATATATAGCACAAAGGCATAGAATGAAAATTCGTTTATCAGCCTTGAGATTTCCTGGCCCTTGCCATCCACACACAATCTCAATACAACAGTTTGTGGGAAGGAGTACTGTCTGAACTGCAGTAAGCCCAATCTCTTCAAAACAAAAGCAAATATGCTTATCTAATCTTTCTTCATACTTGGGAGATACAGAAGAGACTAAGATCACTAAAGTTGTCTATTCCAATATTCCAATAGCCAAGTATATCCACAGAGCTTCCTAGCAGACTGCTTCTCAAGTTTCCTAAGGATAGTCAAGAATTGTCAAATCAAATTCAAGCTCCTGAACAGCTAACATCAAGAAATAGTATCAATTCATTGCATCAAAATCAGTGCTTTTAACATTCTGATAGACAAATCCCAATAGTCAACCACATAAAAGAACACAAATTGATTCAAGCCAATCAAAGTTAACACACCCAAGTCTTAAATTAGGTCACAACAAAGAATATACAAAGTGAAAAGGCATAATTTTCCATTGAAGCAAGTCTCTTCTTCCAAAAAGAAAACAACTTTGACTTAACCTTGATTCTACTAACTACTTGTCTTTAGTAGAAACCCCATATTTCTCCTGCATCTTAGCAATCTCCTCCTCCTTCTTCTTCTGATCAAACTTCTTGCTCATCTTCGCTTGCTGATAATACAACACAATTAGATACCTGTTGGCGACGTTGAAGCCGGAGAGATGATCCACCGCCGTTTTTGCGTCGTAGATGTCCTCATACACGACGAATGCGGTGCCCCTGGTGTCCTTGTTCGTCCCAATTCGGATTTGCCGAATCGCTCCGTATTTCCCGAAGATATCGTACATCTCCTCACTCGTAATGTTGAACGGCAAGTTTCGGACGTACAACACGCGATTAACTTCCGGCGGGAGCCGGGTGTTTGCTTTCCGTAGACTGATTGTTGCCATGGAAAAGGAGGTGTTTGGCCGCCGAGAACGTGAGCGAAAGGCAGCGACTTTGTGAAACTCTAATATGACAGATGTTTGTGTGAGCTTTTGTCCGAGATAAGGGCAATATGGTCTTTCTCCCCTTAAATATATTACTGCTTTTCCTAATAAATTCAAAGAAAAGTTTGAAATGTTCGATACTTGACCAGTGTTATCATTTTGGCCTCTCTCTAGACGCCATTGCTGGTGTGTATCATTTGCTATTGTCGTGCTTCGGACTAAACACTCGGCATGACCAGCACTAGAGATGTAAATGATCCTACCAACGATGTATATGAACTCTAATTCAGTTGCTGTTTACCTTGTCAAAAATGATCCTACCGTGTAGATGAATTCCGATTCCATTGCAGTTTATCCTGTCAAAATGTGCCTTTTAGGTTATTGGACTTCTATATCAACTGCTGTTATGTATACTCATGAACTTTAAACAGGAACTGAGTCTCAGTTCTTGGGCCAAAATTTCACAAACTTGTCTCTTATATCATAAACAAATCAATCCATAAACACCTTTAGAAATTTGTTTTTCTTTTGGTAAATGACAAAATGGAGTTAGGATCTTCCTTTCCATTATTTTGGCCAAAGTCTCAAATCAATCAGAAAAAGGGTTGCAATGGCTAAGTTTAACATTCACTTGCTATATTCTAATGAAATCATGGTAATTGTTGAGAAGGAGCAAGGCACAAAGAAAACTGAGGACTTTTAAATTGTGATTCAAAATATGTACAACAGAGCTATAACTCAGGGTTATTGTTTTCAAGTTACAGAGACCAACACAAAGTAAAGCTATTAACTTCATCAACAACCACATTGGTTTGAAAGCTCCCAAGAGAAAGCTCATTTCAAGGACCTCCAATTTGACCAAAATGCCTTCACTTCTGTCCTTGCTTGTACATAAATCTATAAGTTTGGATGAACCTGCTTTCTCTGTGATTACCAATCAATCAAATGAAATAAATTTCAACTTTTGGGAACGAGAAGTTTCAAGTCACAACTTGCTTGCATAGTAGCAAAAGTTGGTATACTAAACAAGAAACATGTGCCTTACCCCCATCGGCCTCAGTTCATCATCCCTCATCTTCTTCAGTCTCAGACTCATCCATTTCTGTCTCCACTTTGATTGAAATAATGTTAACCTCAGTCTCATCCGGGAGAGGAGGTGCACCTACAATGGAAGCAGAAAAAGACAAGTAAATACAGGCACAATTTATCACTTTCTCGTAACTGTATTCAGAAGACAATAAGTTCTACATAATAGCATATGATATAATGTAGGTCAAGGTTTTAAAGAATAAAGAAAACAAGCAACTATGCAATTTTCATTTAGTTACAACAAGAGACATACAAGGGTGAGCACATCCAATTACTGACTGACTTCTCCAAACTTATGAAGAGCAACAACTCTAAAATACTAAGCCAAAAGGTCATTCCATTCTATCATTACTTGTTTACTCTACAAATTTAATAATTAGACTCAGTTCATGGTTTTAAATTGCAGTCCGATGCTCCGGACCATTGTTGCCATTTGTAACAGTTGTGATTGCAGTTTCCACAATTGCACCCGCAAATGCAATCACATTGTCTGCAATTGCTACAATTGCACACACCAACCACAGTATAATCCATAGACTGCAATTTAAAACCTCGATTGCTACCTGCAACCCCGAGAGTGCTGAATCTCCCGCCTTTCAACTGCAGTTCTACAACTTGCTCCAACACAATGCTTATTTAGTTCCCTTTTCCAGGCCAAAAGGCCAAAGAAAACCAGATATTCCTCTAAGGGCTTATTTATCATATTGAGGAATCATCACAATATCGTATAAGAACAAATTTATCACCTTACAATCACGTGGAAACCCTCCAATTCATTGAAACCCCCCATAAGAATCAATGTTTCCAATCATTTAAGTTGCAATACCTCACCAACTTCGTTCTTTCAAGACTACCAACTAAAAAAGATGACCAAATCAAACCCACAATTAGAATTCCCCTAAAGCCAACCCGTAAAACGATAAAATCAGATCTTTCAGCCCGAATCATAATATTACAACAACCCAAAAAAAAAAGAAAGAAAGAAAGGAACTGCCAAAACCTTTAATGAAATAATCAGAAGAAGGCCAGCCATGGACGGTGGTGGTGGAGAGAGACTCCTCAGGGGACATAGGGTTAGCGAGTCTCTCAATCAGCTGAGCAATCCCAAGAGACCTAGATGCTGACCTCGGTGGCGGGACCCAGTACGAGTGCCCCGGTAGAAACGGAAGCCAATCGGGAGCCGACCGGCGAACGATGATCCGGTGTATCGCGTCCTCCAACTTCCTGAGCAAAGGGTCAGCGGAGTCCTCTCCGGCTAGGTCGGGGTTTGGAGCGACAGCGGAAAGTGATCGAAAAGTAACGGAGCGAGCGGAGGATCTTACACTGGCGGTGGTGACGATGTTCGTGGTTAGCAAGGTTTTAGAGAGAGACAGGGATAAAGAGCGAGCCATAGGCTAAATCTAGAGAGACAGATGAGATACAAGGAGCTGGATGTGTCCTTTTATTTATTTATAGGATTTTGGATATAAGTACGGAAGAGAGATAAAGCGGCGGTAAAGAGAGGAAGAGGGATAGATTTCTAAAAGAATATCATTACAACGTCATAAGCCATTGGACAGATTGGGCTTACCAAGATCTGGGCCTGATAGGACTAAGGTTTGAGCCTCAATTTTTATAGGTCCAACTTGAGTTCGAACAGTTTAAATTAATTTAAACTTCGAATCAGACTCGATCACGAGGACAGGCCCAATATTAAATCTTTGGACTGACGTAATAACCTACAAATTATATCAATCAAGTATTCTACATTTTGTAAGCTTTGTATGATAAATTTGATCGGGAGAGTGTAAGTAGGAGGATTCGAATATAGGACCTTTTAGTCTCATATCTCCTACTCTACCAATTCGACCACCCCCTAAAAAACCGTACAATCAACTCAATTGAGTTTTAGGTCAATATTTGATTTCATGTTAAAATTGGGTGAGGTTGAATAAATTAAATCAAACTAAAAAAAATAATTTTAGTTTTAAATCTGACAAAAAAATGGTGAAATTAAATTTTACTTATGGATTTTGGAAATTAATAAATTAAGTTTGATTAATTCGAGCCTAACTCAAACACGGGAGCAAGCTTAACAACATAAATGATTTGCTTTCGTATGCAAGATTCCAAAACCGACCTTATTTTAATTTTAAGTTTAAGAAAAAAATTACCTAAATTATTCCGTCATTTTTTAAATATACTTTAAAATAACTGACTTTAAGCATTTTTGCTAAAACATATCACAAAAATTAATATTTAGTGTCTCTTTTTTTGCTTTTTATTGGTTTGCTTTATTTCATATTAAGAACTCCTTATATTTTTATGTACGTATTAAATATACTAGAAAATAAATGATGGTTCCATTTTAAGTTATAATTATAATAAAAATTGCCAAAGATATCAATTTTTTGCCTAACATAAATTTAAATAACATAAATTTTTAACTGTTATTTAAAAATTGCCAAAGATGTCAATTTTTTGCCTAACATAATTTTTATGTTAGTATAATTCTATCTTAGGCTACAACTTTTGTTAATTGATTTCTTTATGGGATGTATATACTTTGGTTGATAGATGGATTTTGTCTGTGTTCGGGTGTTCTCGATTGAATAGATGTGTAACTTATAATTAATTCATCTTGCTGTTTTGTTGTGTGTGGCTCCGGCGTGATATTAATTGTGCTTTGAACCATTAGCATATCATGGTGGATGTGTTTCTAGGGTAGTTGTGGTCTTGTGTTGGTATTTATGTGAATCAACTTAGTATCTTCAATTCTCCAACGTAAATTGGAACTTGGGAGTTGATATATTTTCTAAACTGACTAAGATAGTATCATTGGTGAACAACTTACAGATTTATCTTTGTAAGAGCTAAAAATATTGGAAAGTTGTTTCTTTTTCTATCTCAAATGTATACGTTTTTGTTCCTAGCTATTTTAATTACTTCAATTATTCGTTTATTATTCTTCTGTTAAAAGATTGTTAAGAAAAATCATTTGCTGAGGTTAACACAAGTTTGTCATATTATTAGGTGTGAATTACTTCTATGAGTAGTAAGGACGAAGATAGTATCAAGAGTTGAATGATGTCGGCTTAATATAATCGTGTATAAAACTATCGTTATTCTTTGGTAAAAGTATTAGCTAGGAGATGGTTCTGTAGACGTAAGCAAAGTGTGCCGATCGATGTTAACAAATTTTGGTGTTGATTTATTTTGATGTGTTTAATCTTTTTGATTTTTTGTTTTTGCGAAGCCATTACATCATTCGGATTTAACAATATTTGATCTGTTCATTCACAGTGGACTCGATTTTCCTCAGAAGTTCAGGATCAATTGGCTTGCCTAAACACAGCATACCAGTGTTTCAGAAGCAATGCATAAAGATAGACGGAGTTAAACAAAAATTCTCAAACAGAATAGATAAATCAAACTTACCATGAGAAAAATCAAATCGTAGTTTCTCAGGAAGAACAATTGATCCCTTTTGATCAACATGATTACCAAGCACTTCCTAAATTTATTTTTTGAAGAACATCATAAGATTCAATGCTTTGATACAATATATATACAAGTTTATGATTTCATTGTATCGCAAAATAACATACCCTGAGAGCAAAGTTCAACATGTGTCTACAGGTATGATTGGGAGCAATAAATCTATGCCGGTTATAATCGACCTGCACTGGTCATTAGGAGCACAGAATTGATTACCACAACAAAAAATGATGAATACGAGCTCAAATATAGAGAGATTATGTTTGCACCCTACAGGTCACTTTATCACCCACAGAAAGTCTAACGGTATTTCCGTTTAGGAAAACCAACGTGTCGAATAAATCCCCCAAAAGTTTGGACATTGCCTGCTTGAAATGATCCTAACGAGGCCTCAAGTAGGCCAGTATCAAAAATCTACAATCAGAAAACTTGGAGATGTTACAAAGGTACAGTATAGAAATAGAACAGACACTATAACAGCTTCTGGACAACCTGTTAAATGCTTAGTCTTGAAACAAACTAATATGAAAAAAGACGAGATGTCTCATCTCAGCACACAACTGAAAGCCCTCATGCATGTCTCAGGTATGTCGAAAGGCATTATCAAGGTGAACTACCAAATGCAATGGCATTACCTGACCACCCTAGCTCAGCTTAGAAACTAGTAGACTCCAGAACCACACCAACTTCATCAGCAGCAGCAGCACTTCCCACGAACTCAGAACCAGTATAGATGAACTTGATTTCACTTTCATGGTTCTGAAAAGAGAACTCCTAGGAAAAAGGAATAAAGAAACTCTTCTGCAGGATAGCTAATTGGATATTTCTGCTATTTGGCAACCAATTAAGCGGGCAAAAGATCTCATTTGTATCAGCCAGTGTATTCTTAAAAGAAGAAAATATATGAAAAAAGATCATATTTCATTGAGCTTTTTTGACACTCATATATATAGAAATTTTGGTGTGGTGTTACCAGCTTTGAATTTACAAAACATATCAATGAACCATAAACGAGTACCAATAAGGTTCTATATGCAGATTCAAGTCTATACGAAGTTTTAGTGTCATGCATTGTGTCGAATATGTCTAAATACTTCAGATGTTTGATTATCACAAAGTCACAAATCAGAGTGTAAATATATCCAACTTGACAACATTTTAATTTCTCAGGCTCAAATGCAGTAGAAAAGAAGTAACAGTTCTACAAACAAATGGAGAACATATGGGAGAAAGGCAAATGAACCTAGAACCAAGTATATTTGTAGGAATCATCTGTAGTAGAAACTCCCATCTTATGCAAAGCAGACGCTGCATCAGCATCCATGACAACAGCACTACCTGCTTGCTGCCAATCAATGCTGTGAGCAAAAGAGGAGGAAAAGGCCATCTAGCAGGTACTGATCAATGTAAAGTTTGATCTTCTGGGATTTTAGTAGGCCAGGTACATAATGCTACTTATCTCTCTATTTTTGTTTTCAGAGTTTTCATCTTAATCTGTTATTGATGGCATACCGTATTCTGGGCGCTTCTCGATCTTTTACTTGCCCCATTCATGGCATTGTTGAACGCTCAACATCAACATGTAATCCTCTTTATTCTGCCATCAACTATTGACCACAGAAAAAATTAGGATGCATAAGCACTAGAGAAAATGTATACAAAAATAGCAATTTTTGCACCTGAGTCACATCTAAAGGGAATCCATAGGTGTCCCACAAAATTATTCTTGTTGATGACAAACAATCAATTCGAGAAATTTGATGGGTGATTTATTAGGAGCCTATTAAAAGAGTAAGAGTTTTTTATTAGGAGTTTATTAGAGGAGTATTTTATTTTTAATAGAAGTCTATTATTTCTCTATTATTTCTGCACTCTTTTTTGTTATAGTTATTTAAAAAAAATGAAATTGAAATATATTACCAAAACTGAAACTTATACCAATCTTTTGCAAGGATATCATAAAAAGTTAAACAACAATAAGCTACACTAATAGAAAAGTACACCTAATACATCTCAAAGCATTAAACAGACCATATCAGTCTAAGTTCTTGGCTGATGTTATCTTGCTTTCCTTTAGCTATTATTGTCTCTCTAATCAAATTAACTATTTTCCCGACAAGTTCATATTTATGTTGCTTCTCTTTCTTGTAGATTCTCCTATTCTTCTCCCTCCATACATAGTAGATCATCATCTGAAAAGATGTCACAATAATGATACTATCTCGCTGGCCTAATTTGGAGAACCGCATGATATTATTCAAAGCTTCATTCCAGTCAAAAGAGAAACTTGGAACTAATCAAATTCAAAATTATGCTCCACACAGAGTTGGTATAGTCACATTCAAAAAAACAAATGATTTCTACTCTTGTTTACATGTTTACACAAAATGCAAAGGGGATCAAAACTTCTGAACTAGCGATCCTTCGTTCTCAACCTATTCTTAATAGTTAACCACAAGAAAATAGCAAATTTTGGACTTAAAACCTATTTCCACGCTACTTCAACCCACGGGACTGCCTCTAGAGGTGTCCTCTCTATAATGTGAGTAGATTTGTTTGTAAAACACCACTATTATGAGCAGCCCATGTCGCCTTATCCAACTTAGTATTGATTTGTAACCCAGAAACATAGTTGTCCAGTTGGTGAAAAAACCTGAAATTATTCATCCTATCCCGCTTCCGAAATAACCGTGCAACTTTAACCTCTTTAGGAATCTTATTTCATAAAGCTTGTAAGTCAGTCTGCAACCATAAAGGACTGAAAATAGTATAGTTATCAAACTAAAAACTAATATCTTCACCATTCCCTACCCTATACTTTATAAGAGGATCGACTTTTTCCCCAAGGTTCAACATGCTTTTAAAAATCCAAAAGTAATCACACCTCAGCCAAAGTTGCCAAAAACTTTGGCCATTAAGGTAGTAAGTTTGCATCTACTTAACCCTTAACGCTTCTTTATCAACAAATAATCTCCATATCCTCTTCATTAGTAAAACAACTTGAATATGAGTCTTTCTAAGAGTCCTAAAACAACTTGAATAGCCAGGAGTCGTTCTAGGAGTCCTAGTTTAGGTGGAACTTTTAAATTTCTTCGTCTATATAAGGCTATTATGTTATGCAAAGTAAAGAAGAAGTTATCATAAAAATTAGCTAATTAGGAGTAGAGTAGTTTAGCTCAATCTCAGCAGATCTTGTCTTTAACACGTGCTGCCAATTTTCCATCACCAAAAATAGGTTTAGTAAAGAAGGAAAACAACATAAATAAGGGGAAAGAGATTAACTTTCCTGAGAATCGCCCTTCACCAAAAATAGGTTTAGTAAAGAAGGAAAACAACATAAATAAGGGGAAAGAGATTAACTTTCCTGAGAATCGTCCTTAGGCTCGATCCCAAGTACGAGCACATAACAGTTCATTAGCAATACAATAAGCTAAGGTTCAATTTATCACAATGTTGGAATTTTGTGACATGTGTAAACTAGATTATAGTATCTAAAAAAAATTCATTCGCACTTATATGCATCAAATCAAGTACATAAGGCATGTAGTTGTATGTGCACTAGGACAGAAACATGCATGAAATCTCAAAATTGCTTGAAATTGTAAATTTGATATATGAACCATCGGAGGACGGCTAAGAATGTCCATTAAAAGGAGTGGACTGATGGGGTCGTTTTTCAAGCACAAATATAATAGAACGATCTAAAGGGGGTGTGTAACCTGGAGAGATGGCTGGAGAAACAGTTAATAATACAATTCACACTACAGTCACACGATCCTCCCTACACTCAATGTTTTAACAAGATGAAACAGAACTCTACGATATGCCTGACTCAAAAATGAACCTCATGACAGCTTCCGGAACTGGGGCTTTGAAGATCTCCATTAGCTAAGCACCATCATTGTAAGTTAACAAAAATGGACTCGAGTTATTTGGAGGGTATTGATCCATATCAAATAGTAAGTCTTCAATCTTTCCTGTAGCCATGTCAAACAAACCAATAAAATGGCCATCCCTATTGTTCGACAACCAGTAGTCATCTACGAAGTAGATGGAGTTGGTTCTGCAGCTCTCCACTTCCGCTGGATCAATTGTCCAAGAGTTCCCATTGAAGATGAACAACGCACGACCTTCCAAATAAATTGGTTCCCTTATACGGGTCCAATCCATAACATCGTCAGACCTGTAGATCCTGAAGCCCAAAGTGCCAAATCTCTTGCCTCCAGAATCCACATTTCCGTACTGAAAAACTGCTATGAGATGATCCGCATTCAGCACCAGATAGTATCTATCAGCTCTAAATGATCCTGCAGGTTCTTGGCTCAGTAACGATACCCTGGGTTTAGATCTTTCAAAAGCAAGAGCAGCCAGTTTCCCTCTACCGCATAGTGCGTAAAATCGTCCTCGAAACAGCACTACATCTCTAAAAGGAGCCATGTCACTTTGAATATATATCCAGTCCGGAAATAAAGGTCTAGTGAAAGCTATGAATTCTCTAGGACCAAAAAGAGCCACAACCAGAAACTGAAGATAACCACCTTGACAAACTTTGAAAAGAATGAACTTTTGTATGTAACAATACCAGTCACTTGGTTTGGTTATTGGCAAGTAATTAACGGGATTCAGCATAGGCAGATTTCTTTGAGTTCTTGAGAAGATATTGAAAATGGAAATGTTTTTGGATCCAATGCCCAAAATCCAACCATCTAGACAACAATAGTAATATCTTCCATCATTCTCCCGCCGTTCTAATACGTACCTTCCATCATCAAGATGATTCATAATGTTTTGGCCTTGGAAATGGATTGACCATGGATGTGGAGGATATAAAGACCATTTCAGATTCGAACAACTGCGTCTCCACAGCTTACAAACGGTGGAGCAGAATGCAAAATCATGTAACGAAGGTAACATCTTGAAGATTTCTGTGAGGATATCTTCTGGCAAACCAACCAAGTCTTCTGTCTGTGCAGTGTCATTGCTTAACTCTCTGTTGGGAACAAAAGGTTCGTCTAATTCAATAATGGGGGTTTCGTACCCACTTACCGGTTCACCGTCCACTTCTGCAACTAATATTCTTCGTCTCTCTTCAAGTCTCTGCAAGTCACTTGTGAGGTCGGATAGTTGGTTGTCTAGGTTGAAGATATACTGAACATGCTGAGAATAAATATTACTCTCCACAAGTGAATCCGAAGAATCCCACCATACTATGCAAGTCACTAGAATCACAAGTACGAGTGCAACTACCAGGCCGAGACATGAGGGGAGGTTATTTAAGCCGCCATTGAATTGATTTTGCAACAACAGGCCTAACAAGCAAAAACTGTAGAAAAAGTAGATCAGATAATGTTTTGATCTGGCCAACCAACCAGAGAAGGCAACAGAGAGATGCTCGACAAAACTAGATAACAAATGAAGCCAAATGGCCACAATACCGCCTAATCGGTCAAGAAAGGAAATATCAAGACCCACGGTGAGGAGGACGACGCTAAAATGTAGCGAGGCGAGCATGAATTTAATAGGTGTGGGGAGACGAAGGTGATTCGCCGTAAGAGATGAGAGTGAACGCGGGTGGGTCGCCATATCTCTTGAAGGAGGAAGCTTTGCAAAGAGTTACGGGGAATGAAGAAGCAATGAGCTGATTTGGGTTTCTCAAAGTCAACTTTCAAGAGTCACCATTGTAGGCTGAAGAGAACTTCAAGGTGTAGGCTATGCAAATATAAAAGGCAGGTGTCCGTCGCCACTAATATTATAAATAACGAAAATATATAGTTTTTAAAAAATTAGTAGATACTAATAATTATTAATATCGTAAATATTTGATAACTTAGCCTTTTTCAAAGTTATAATTTTTTTAACTTGATGGTGATATAAGAAAACAATAATCTTTTTTAAAATTTCAAAATCCAAGGTCCAAGTTATCACTTATTTTAAATTTATTAAATTATCAATCAATTTATTTTTATTTATTATCTCCAAAAACTATAAATAATAATAAATTTGTTATAATCTGATTTTTAATTTAAATTTTGGTTAAACTTGATTTGATATTATTTTAGTAAGTATAAACAAGATGATATTATTATAGGAAGTATAACTAAAATGACATTATTTTATTCGAACCGATTCGTTTGGTTTAGTTTGTGCGAGTTGGTTAATCTAGTTTTTCTATTCTTATTAAAAAACAACAAAATGTTAAACATTTAATAAATTCATATATTTGAAATAAATCGTAATTAATATAGTTTGAATTTGCGATATACTCAAAATAAAATATAAAATATATTATAAGATATTAACTAACAACAATAATACTAATATAAATCTCGCTAATACATGAAGTATGGAGAGATCCAATAATACGTAGTTTTATATTTTAATTAGTGGAGATGTTGTTTTGGAAAGTTATTAACTCAAATAACTTTAATTATAATCAAAATTTTATACAATAACTAAGATATTCAGATATTTGAAATTATATTTATAAACTAAATTTTGTTATATTTAAAGTTTTTGAAATTTAGGGATAATTAGAATATTTTTAATCTCACGTGAAAGATAAATAGTCCAATTAAAATGTAAAATTAGATTTCTATTTTTTAAAAATTAAAAATTTAGAATTTCAAGAACAATGTAATAAAATTAAAAGCAGCATTTGGCCAAAGCGTGGATAGTGGAGACAGGTAAAACCAAGCGGCAACAGTAGAAGCGGCCAAGTGCTCTCGACGCGCTAATGTCAGCCCGTGGGAAAATCAATCTGAACGTTGATTGGACAACCCTCTGGCAGCTTTGGATTGTCTGTACATCATAATCTACCCTCTTCTTTTTCGTTTGTCAAATTTGGACAGCATAAAGGGAATGGAGTAGATAAAATTAATTCGCTTGTTGTTTTGTCAACAACCAACAGGAAGCCGCCACGCATACCTTATAAAGCACGTTAAGGAATAGCTTTCAAGAAGACCTTGCCTTTTCCGAATCTTCGCGCGTCGCAGGTCATCAGTCCAAAAAGCAGAAGCTAATCAGCTGACCACTTTCTCCTCGTCTTCTTTCCAGTTCGGTATCGGATTAAATTCTAGAACGAAATTATATCGGTATTATTAGTACTAGATACTGTTTTAGATAATTTTTAAAATTTATAAAATAATTTTTAAAATTTTTAAAATTTATAAAATAGTTTATATTAGTATGTTATATAGTTGCACTGTATATTTTACTAATTTACTGATTACATCAATCATGCTTTTAAAAATCTTAATAATAATAATTAATATGAAATAAAAGTAATTTTTAAATATTTTACATATAAATAATAACCACAATTAATATAAACAAAGACAATTATCATTATATAATTATAAAATTAAGAATAATACAAAATATTTAAAATATTACAATAATACAAAATATTTACAATAATACAATAAAAAATTCCTCCTCGTCTTCTTTTCGGGCTGTTGAGCCGAAAGAAAATTGGATGCGGAGGACACAAAATCTTTGGAATTTTTTCATTGAAAATTGTAATAGGATGGGGTGGGAAGTCCACGAAATAAAGAATCAAAGATGAATTAAATAGTGTTGTATTGCATAAAATTGAGAGAATTTAAGATCAAAAAATAAAGTTTAAAATATTTTAGACGTATTAGACACTTTTTTAAAATATTATTTCTCTCCACTATACTTACAAATTGAGTTAAAAGCAAATTACTTCCAAAATACAAAAAATATGAGAATATTCAAATTGTAAGAGTATGAATATTTTTCAAAAATTATGAATGCAGAGATTGTGTTGATAGAATTATTCAAAACTTTTTAATCTTGATGTCAATACGAAACTTGATCGAGTTCTTGTTGTTTGACTAAATCTAACTCAAACAGTTAAATGACTTAAAACTCATTAAACCCTACATGTCATCATAAGTTAACTATATAACTATCATTTAAGTGATTAACTGATTATTATAGTCATTATTATTCGCATTACTTAAATTATCTATACACACGAATAAATAATTTGTTTTATAGATAATAATACTATTCATCATAGTTATAATTCATATTAAAATAATAGTTTAAGAGAAAATGAGATTTACCCTCTTTAAAATCAAATTTAGGAGAAATTTACATATAATAAAATAAATAAATATAAATATTCTTGTTTTGATCATTTTCATATTCATCCATCAATTAAATTAGCGCACTCAAGTTTGTTTACTTTCTTATATTCTTAGTTATTAAGTTATCATATGTTTATAAATAATTCCCTTAAAGCAAGATTTGTTTCATAGAAAAAGAATTGAATTTAAGTTCTTTATAATTACTTCTGTTACAATAACAATAATATTCAATATAAATTTCGCTGATATGAAAATTTAGACAGATCAACTAACAAGCAGCCTTTGTAATTATCGTAAAAAATGATAATAATTGATAATTTTACTGTCTTCTATTACTATAATTTAGTGTTTTTTAAAGTTGTCTTTTAGAATTGTAAGACTTACCTAAGGACTAGTATTTTATAGGATTTAGACTAAGATGGTCTTGTGAACGTAATTAACTTGTCACCAAAAACTAGAAAGGAACAAAGTTTTCATTGGCAACCATTTACACCTTGAAAGTAGATAGAAACAGCGAACCAGATAACAGATAATTACACAGAGTGTGCGTCTGCGTGTTGGATAGTTGTCCACATTATATGTTATCCACAACCTTAGCGCTGTATGTCTCTTAGAGCTCATCTTCTTGGAGAACACCAAAATCCATCATTAATTTTATAAGTTCCAAGACCTACGACAGTCACTTTTTGTCCTCAAATATCTACCATATAGGATATTTTCGGTTGATTTGGAAAGCAAAAGATAGGTGGGATGGGAATGTTAAGACATGTAGGATATGGAAAATGGGAGAGTGAGTTACACATATATCCCAAGGGAGAGAAAGAGGGCGTGAAGAAGAAGAAACTTGACAGTTGTGGCTATGGTTTTGTTGGTTGTCTCTCACAATTACGTTGTGTGGGGTTTGACCGAAATGGAGCCACGCAGGCGTACGATTAACAATGGACCAGGCCACAATATTCTTTCTGATTATCATAAAGACTTTGTTCCGAATTAAAAACTTTAGTTTGAGTTCTCAAACGAAGTCATTTTATTATCATAAATAAACAATATTGTTTTATTAATTAAACTTAACAAGGGTCAAGGGTCTTTTGACACGTGATGATGTCACATCAGAGAAAATAACTGTGAGATTAACATAAACCCTAATTGATTTCAGTTAAAATTTTGAATATTTTATTATTACGTTTATTCTAAGTTCTTTAGACAAAACAATGAACCAATCTATCGTTTTATTTAAAACTAAACCAAACGTGTAGTGTTAATATCGATAGTCAAATCCTCTGGTCTTTTTAATTCGACCTAATTTTAAGATAGAATATCCAAGCTATCTCTGGTCCTTTTAATTCGACCTAATTTTAGGATAGAATATCCAAGCCATCCATTAGCTGATACAAAGAGCTTTTAAGTCGGAGAAAACATTGTCTCAAGGTGTCCTTTGACTTGTTGACCTTTATAAAGCGCACCAAGGACTATGCTTTCAGGAAGACCTTCACTTTTCCAAGTCTTCGCAGGGCATCAGTCCAAAAAGCATAATCTAATCAGCTAACCACTTCCTCCTCGTCATCTTTCCAGGCAATTGAGCCGAAAGAAAATTAGACGTGGAGGATACAAGAACTTGGAATATTTTCATTGAAAATTGTAACAGAACGAGGGTTGGAAGTCCTGAACAATGAATTAAATGGTGTCGTAGAAAACTGAGAGAATTTAAGATCAAAACATAAAATTTAAAGTATTCTAGGCATGTTGGATATATTCTTTAAAGTCTTATTTGCCTCCAGTATATTTGCAAACTAGATTAAAGGTAAATTACTTCTAGGATACAAAGAATATAAGAATATTCAAGTTGCAAGAATATGAACATTCTTCAAGAACTATGACTGCAGTGATTGTGTTTGTAGAATTGTTCAAAGCCTTTTAGTCTTGACTAAAACTCATGTATATACAGAGTTTTCAGAGCAGTCACTTCTGTTCATGACAAGTCATAACTTTGGAAAGGAAACAATCTTTCAGAACAGCCACGTCTGTTCATAACAAGTTACGACTGTAAGCAACCCTTCAAAACAATCATGTCTTTTCACTACAAGTTATAACTGTTAAAAAGGAAACAACATTTCATTTCCAAGTTTGACTTTAACTACTTATGTTATAAACTAATTTCTAACAATCCTCCACTTAGTTTGTAAAATAAGAAAAAATACAATACAAACAAGAAATCATGCCTAAAAGAAAGTAGCTTTCGCCTTAAATCATCCTATAGTATAAACATATCGCAAAATTCAAAGGAAATGATTGGTGGGTCATTACTTAAACCTTCATTCATAAAGGTTCAATTATATCCCACATATGAACCTTCTTAGCATTCAATTAATTTACATTATAATTTTAGCACTATTACCGGACATATGTTCATCCCAATTCAATATCATATATAAGAGATTACCCTAAACTTTTGTTAGAAGCGGCACCACTTCTAATGATTATATAGATAAAAAATATTGTAGCTATGTTTATGTAATAATAAACAAGCATTTAAGAATAATTTCATCAAGAGATTTCTCTCAACCTTCTCAATTAAGAGTAACAAATTGCAGCACTAATTTCTTAGAATGATTTACACAATCTTAGTGCTCATAACCACTAGATAACTTGTTATTATCCTTTAAACCTTACAATTTAGGAATAGTACTAGAAGAAGGTTGGGTTATCATTGTTAGTGATTTTCTATGAAAAGATTTTAATTCCATTCTAGATGTCGGCGAATTAACTAAATCTCTTGCAAGAGATTTAGTACACGGATCTGCCAAATTGTTATATTTCCTTACATAAACAATTGATAAGATATGTGGGAAGACGAAGTTGTATCTGCATATCTCTTGATGAAGAAAGTGCAGAGCGGCAGCGAATCAGAAGCAAGGTGGATTAGAATTTCTGAAAGTCTGACTTTCGAGGACCCAAAGACAGAAGAGAACTTCTAGGGCCAAATGGTCGAGACAAATAGTTTTCAGCCGAAGTTTCAACACAAAAAGTCTCCTTTCACATTTAGAAGCTGACTTAATTGGAGGCCGACCGACAGACATGTACAGGGATTGGATTCCTATATTCCTGAAACTTGGAATTTCTATGATTGGCCACAGTTAATTCTCTATATTCAGGGAACAGAAGTAAAAATGTCAAACTTTTGGTTCGCTGAGGTAGGCAAAATAATTTTTTACTATATTATATTATAAAATTTTCTTTTAAATAATATTTTATTATAAACTTTTGTAAGACTTACCTAAGGACTAGCATTTTATAGGATTTAGACTAAGCTGGTCTTGTGAACGTATAGAAAGGAACAAAGTTTTCATTGGCAACCATTTACACCTTAAAGTAGATAGAAACAGCGAACCAGATAACAGATAATTACAGAGTGTGCGTCTGCGTGTTGGATAGTTGTCCACATTATATGTTATCCACAACCTTAGCGTTGTATGTCTCTTAGAGCTCACCTTCTTGGAGAACACCAAAATCCATCATTAATTTTATAAGTTCCAAGACCTGCGACAGTCACTTTTTGTCCTCAAATATCTACCATATAGGATATTTTCGGTTGATTTGGAAAGCAAAAGATAGGTGGGATGGGAATGTTAAGACATGTAGGATATGGAAAATGGGAGAGTGAGTTACACATATATCCCAAGGGAGAGAAAGAGGGCGTGAAGAAGAAGAAACTTGACAGTTGTGGCTATGGTTTTGTTGGTTGTCTCTCACAATTACGTTGTGTGGGGTTTGACCGAAATGGAGCCACGCAGGCGTACGATTAACAATGGACCAGGCCACAATATTCTTTCTGATTATCATAAAGACTTTGTTCCGAATTAAAAACTTTAGTTTGAGTTCTCAAACGAAGTCATTTTATTATCATAAATAAACAATATTGTTTTATTAATTAAACTTAACAAGGGTCAAGGGTCTTTTGACACGTGATGATGTCACGTCAGACAAAATAACTACGAGATTAACATAAACTCTAATTGATTTCAATTAAAAATTTAAATATTTTATTATTACGTTTATTCCAAGTTCTTTAGACAAAACAATGAACCAATGTATCGTTTTATTACAAATTAAACCAAACGTGTAGCTTTAATATCGAGACGTGTCTAAACTCGAGGAGTAATCTATCCAAAGAAATAAAGGAGGAGAAGATTGTGTGGAGGTTGTAAGTTCGAGCTTGAAGAGGAGCAGTTTTTATTTAAAAGGTGATGTAATCCTTATGATAATAACCCATAATTCGGAGCAGGTACTTTTAATATTATCTAAAATCAGACCCAAATTTATATACCTATAAGTAGCTAATAGGTCACAATAATTTAAGAATCAAAAGTTATTAAGAAGATACTAATACGAAGAGTTATTTCCAAATCACCAAATCGAACCATTCAATTGTTTGCATCAATTTAATACGTAAAATATACCTAAGTGCAATGGAAATAAACAATTAACTATTCATAAAATTTAGTATATCTGAGCCGCTTAAGCTTTAACAGAGCCGTGGCTGTAGTGCAGAGAAAGGGAATTTGTTGAAGTGAAAGTCAGTTTCTTCTTTTCACACTGAAACGGAGAAAACTAAGGCACTCACTCAAAACACACAAAAAGAGAGGAATTGATTCTTTGAAGTGAAAGTCACTTTCTTCTTTTCACACTGAAACGGAGAAAACTAAGGCACTCACTCAAAACACATAAAAAGAGAGGAATTGATTCTTTGGCTCAACAATTCTGTCCCGATACTCTCTCAAATTATCCTAACCATTCATTTATCTTAATAATAATATTTTAATTAAATATAATATAATGTAATTAAATAATAATAATAATATTTTAATTAATTATAATATAATGTAATTAAATAATACTAATATTTTAATTAATTAATTAATAATTAATAATTTAATTAAATATGACGTAATGTAATTAAATAATAATAATATGTTAATTAATCAATAATTATTTTTAATTAATTAAATAATTATATTTTAATTAATTAATTAATTAATTACAATATTTTAATTAATTATAGTGTAATTAATTATTTAATTGATTTTACCATAAATTTGATTATTGAAACTAAAGCTTTACTTAAGAAATTATTTGACTCGTAATTATACCTTTTATCTATCTTTTATATATACAAAATTAAAAATATATCAATCACTCTCATTCCACTCTTCCATTCTTCTAGATTATAAGAAGAATGGAGGATTACTCAAAACTGAGGAATGAAACTCTTAATTCACGTTTGATATGTAGCACTGGAGGCGTGGGACAGGGGTTGGGATAAGGAATCAGTCAAATAAGCAAATTTGGTAGGTTGTATCGAAGAAGCCCAAGAATTGCACATTACCACATAGGTGAGATTGGGCAAGCCCACCTCCCCCATTGGAATTGCATTTTGAAAACCTGATATTGAAAATTTTGAAGACAAAAATATCCCCACTTATAATAATTTTTGGACAAGTTTAACCTTATTACATTTGCCTTAATTTATCTTCTCTTCCATCATTCTGAAGCTGCTTACTTTTACTATTCATCGTTCTCTCCCTTGTTCTTGCGATTTAAGTTTCGCTTTCATTTTACATTATTTATGACAAACACTCATACACATTCTTCTTCATCACTTGCTTTTGGATTTTCTTCTCTGCAAATTATATTTTTAACTGCAGCATCTCTATTAAACACAGCATCGCCATTATTTATATTTTCAATCCCTTTTTTATGTTTTTCACTACACTCTTATACTGTTTTTTTATACCAAATCATTCATCCATTTGATATGTGTCGAATTTTTTGTTTTAAAATATTTGAAAGGAGTATTATTGTCTTTTTATAATTTCTATTTAATTTTAAAATAAAATTAATAAAAACAATCCCTCCGAATATTACCCCTTGCCACTTCGAGCACTAGCGAAAACAGAGAAAACAGAACAAAGAAACCAAGCGCAAAAGCAAGAAGATAGCAGCCACTACGGAGACACTTTTGACGCTTTTCATCTTCAAGAAGCCCCTCTTCCTCTACAACGTTACACTCCAACTGCTTCTGTCCTTTCCTATGATTAGTGGCTACCCCTCGAAGCGTCATTCGGCGAGATCTTGCACGATCCGGGTTTCAACGACCCAGAAAACCAACTCGTCCAGGACTCACGTGAGTGTCGACCAACGGATGAGTGAGAATGCGGCGGCGATTCCATTAGGCTGGGCACCAGCGTGGAATGAAAAGACGTCGTTGTCTTCTCCCCATCCTCTTGTTCGTTTAGATAATAAATAAGTCATTGTCTTCTCAGCTCAAACACAACAAAGGGCACAAACCCTTCACAAATACGACGTTCGTGAGCATAACAGAGTGAGAGTTAGAGATACAGAGGGAAAAGAGAGAGAGCAGCTGACCTGGTTATGGACGTCGTCATTTACAGCAAAGCTTGGAAGAGCAGAAAGTCCTCTCCGGTGAGGAAAAAACCCAACTTCGGCGTTCAAAGATTTCTTTCCATGCAGCATTACTCGCAAACTCTACATCTCAATGTTAACTCCGTCGACGCTTCGTTGCCATCAAAGATGCGAACTTTGCCCCGAGCCTCCAATGTCTCGGTTTCCTAATTTTTTTTCCTAAAATTTAAATTATTATATTTAGTTCATTTTTTAGTAGCTAAGAAAGTTCATAATTAAAAACTTCCTAATTTAGAGAAAGTAATAGCACTTTATTTAAATTCTAAATCATACCACCCCTTGATATTTGGATTACTTTCTTTAGAAATTTAATCTAAAAAATACACTAGTCAATTCAACCATTTATTTTCTCTCAACTCTACAACAACTCTTTTATAATAATAAGGAATTTAATAATAATAATAAGAATAATGATAAGTAGAAAATTAATAAAATAAAATAAATATAAATGATAAAATAATAAAATTAATAATTAGTAGATTATTATTATTATTATTATTATTATTATTATTCTTGTTGTTGTTTTCTTGCTATTATTATTATTATGAATAATAAAACTAATAATAATATTAATAATTAAAATAATAATAATATTAATAATTAAAATAATAATAATATCAATAAATTAATAAATTTAATTATTAAAAATAATAATAATAAAAAGAAAAAGTAGTAATAGTAGTAGTAGTAATAATAATAACAATAAAACATTAATACAAATAATAAAATCAATAATAATAATGATGATATTATTATTATTATTATTATTATTATTAATGAAAATAATAAAATCAATAATGATAATAATTAAAAATTAATAAAAATAAAAATAATTGATAAAAATAATAAAATTAATAATTAGTAGAAAATTAACTATTATTATTATATATATATATATATATTTTTTGGGTACTTGTCACTTGTGGACGAGACAAATAATAATAATTGATAAAACTAATAAAATTAATAAGTAGCATGTCTTGTTGTGATGGAAAAAGATTTTCTCTTGGACATATAGCTGTAATTTGTCTTGTGGTGAATGGATGGAGGCAAACGCAAATCCCTTGTCTCCTTCTAGTCAATCATTTATGCAACCGATGCTTGCTTTGCAGTATTATTCCAAGTGATTTCAGGTGTTTAAACGAAGCACAGTTTGGATTAAGTTTTCTTGACGGGCATAACTTGGAATAGATGTGGATGCCGTGTTCTTTTTCACTTCGCAGTTCACATCCTTGGCTCATGCATCATAAATGATTACAACTACCGGAAAGGGAAGAGAACTACAAAAATTAGCAGCAAAGATTGACCAATGACCAAGCGAAAAGAAGGAAACGTAAAGTAGAGATTCGTAGGGAACAAAAAGCACAGACTGTGCTACACGGAATGGTGATTCTTCATATGGAACAAAAAGCACAGACTGCTCCACGGAATGGTGATTAAAGGCACACTGCAAATCACCATTCCGTCAATATTTTTTTGTTGCTTTTATTAGTCCATTACTGCAAAATTTACTTGTCTCGTCACAGGTGGTTTGGCGGGTTTGAGACTAAAGATTTGGTAGAATTCACACATGACATAATTTTAAATATGTTAAAGGTAAGTTGATTATAAAAATTATAAATTGCAAGGGTCTTCTATAATTTATCATATTTACTTCATTTTATTATTTCTCGTACTTCTTTCTATTATTTCTCGTTGATTTTTAAAAAATTAGTATGCCAAATATAGTTTTAAATATGTCAAGTATAAATTATAAAAACTATAAAATTAAAAATTAGGAAAAATTTTAAAGAATGAAGATTCAAATCGAAATTGATATTATCCCTCAATCTCATCTTATAATATCAGTGAACGTTTTCCATGAAAGTCTCAAAAGGTTAAAGGCTCGTTTTGGCCACAAAAATTACTCCAAAAGTTAAGATAGAATTGAAATTAAGTATTTTATATTTCCTTCATTTTTTTACATTTTAATAAACAATTTGAAACACGTGATAATGTCTATGCTACCTGTTGTTCGATGCTTTGCACGCTCATGTTTTACATTATGAAACAGAACTCTATGATACGCTTGACTAAATCTTTGAACTTGAAGGCGAGTACAAGCTTTAGTGTCCAAGGCATTTTGACCCTACCATCGGATAGTTCGACCTTGGCATTCTTACGGAGAGAGTAACAGATGTGTGGATTTGCTAGCCAGCGCGTCTCCACCTACAGAATGTCTACATGTTCTTATGGCTGATATACAGGGTGTTGCTATACCCATGTTCTGTTTGTAATTTTGTTTCTACTCATTTGAAATTAAAAAAAAAAACGTCATGACAGCTTCCGGAACGGGGGACTTTGAAGATCTCCGTTAGCTAAGCATCATCATTGGAAGTTAACGAAAATGGACTCGAATCATGTGGAGGGTATTGATCCAATCAAATAGAAAGTCTTCAATCTTTCTCTCAGCAATGTCAAACAAACCAGTAAAATGACCATCCCCGTTTTTCGTGAACCAGTATTCATCTGCGAAGTAGATGGAGTTGGTTCTGCAATTATCGACTGTCACTGGATCAATAATCCATGAGTTCCCATTGGAGATGAAAATTGCACGACCTTCCAAATAATGGGGTTCCCTTATGTCTGTCCAATTCATCGTGTCATCAAACTTGTAGGTACTAAAGGTTATTGTGCCAAATCTCTTGCCCCCATAATTGACTTTTCCGTTCTGAAAAACCGCTATGAGATGATCCAACACCAGATAGTATCTATCAGCTCTGGATGATCCTGCAGGTTCTTGGCTCACTAACGATACAAAGGGATTAGATCTATCAAAAGCACAAAGAACAAGTTTCCCTCTATCACATAATGCGTAAAATTGTTCTCCAAACAGCACTACATCTCTGAAAGGAGCCATGTCATCACTTTGAATACAAATCCAGTCCTGGAATTGAGGTCCAGTGAAAGCAATGAAACCTCTAGGACCAAAAAGAGCCACAACAAGAAACTGAAAATAATCACCCTGACCATCTTTGAAAAGAATGAACTTTTGTATGTAACTATACCAGTCACTTGATTTGGTTATTGGCAAGTAATTAACAGGACTCAACATCGGCAGATTTCTTTGAGTTGTTGAGAAGAGATTGAAAATGTGAATGTATTTAGATCCAATGCTCAAAATCCAACCATTTACACAACCATAGTAATATCTTCCATCAATCTCCCACCGTTCTAATACATACCTTCCGTCATCAAGATGATTCAAGATGTTTTGGCCTTGGAAATGGATTGACCATGGATGTGGAGGATATAAAGACCATTTCAG
>JAOSBN010000003.1:1120279-1173114 GCA_027563595.1 Erythroxylum suave
GAGAAGAGATTGAAAATGGAAATGTGTTTGGATCCAATGCTCAAAATCCAACCATTTACACAACCATAGTAATATCTTCCATCAATCTCCCACCGTTCCAATACGTACCTTTCATCATCAAGATGATTCATGATGTTTTGGCCTTGGAAATGAATTGAAAATGGATGTGGAGGATATAAAGACCATTTCAGTTTCAAGTAAGATCTTCTCCACAGCTTACAAACAGTAGAGCAGAATGTAAAATCATGAAATGCCTGTAACTTCTTGAAGGTTTCTGTGAGGAGATCTCCCTGCAAACCAGACAAGTCTTCTTTCTGTACTGTCTGTGCAGTGTCATTGCTTAACTCTCTGTTGGGAACAAAAGGTTTGTCTGATTCAATAATGGGGGTTTCATACCCACTTACCGGTTCACCGTCCACTTCTGCAACTAATATTCTTCGTCCCTCCACAAATCTCTGCAAGTCACTTGTGAGCTGAGAACAGTCATGTTCGAGCTCATAGCTTGGCGAAACGGATAGTTGGTTGTCTTCGTTGAAGATATACTGAACAAACTGAGAATCAATATTACTCTCCACGAGTGAATCCGAAGAACTCCACGGTACTGTGCAAATCAGCAGACTCACAATTACAACTTCCAGGACGAGATATGAGTGGAGGTCATTTAAGCCGCCATTCAATTGATTTGGCAAACACGCGGTGAAGAAAATCAAGCAGAAACTGTAGTAAAAGTAGATCAGATGATGTTTTGATCTGGCCAACCAACCAGAGAAGGCAACAGGGAGATACTTGAGAAAACTAGTTAAGAACAGAAGCAAAAGCTTCACAATAAAGGGTAATTTGGGATCAAAGAGGAAAAGACGCACAGAAAATGATAGGAAGAAGGCCGTTCCGGGAAGGAGACGAAGGTGATTCGCCATAAGAGATGGGAGTGAACGCGGCTGGGTCGCCATATCTCTTGAAGAAGGAAGTTTTGCAGAGAGTTACGGCGAATGAAGAAAATGAGCTGATTAGGGTTTATCAAAGTCAACTTTCAGTAGGCGCCATTGTAGACAGAAGAGAATGCTAATGTAAAAAGCGGGTGCTGGTGGCCATTAATATTATAAATAACGAAAATATATAATTTTTTTTAAAAATTAGTAGATACTAATAATTATTAATATCATAAATATTTGATAATTTAGCCTTTTTCAAAGATACAAGAATACAGTTATCTTTTTTAAATTTTCAAAATGGAAGGTCCAACTTATCACTTATTTTATTAAATTATGAGTCGACTTATTTTTATTTATGATTAGTCGCTTAGCGTTAAGCTTGTAACATTACATGGGTTATTTGACTTCATTATTATCATGATGAACTTGTCATTAACTCAGATACATAATGCATTTTAATGCAACTTCCAAAATATTATATCTCAAAAATGTAAAATCTTAACAAAAATAATATATATGGAAACAAGACAACAAGATTAATTACTTGTTCTCGTTATTTTTAATAGAATAGATACATGGCACAAGAGGTTATAAAAATCGTAAAATACAATAATTAATTTTGAAAATATTCTTACGACTATTTCAATTGGGATATAATTTTAAACACTTTAAATGTAAATTAAAAAGTTATAATAAAATGATAAAAATAAATATGATAATTGTTTTAAAAAATTGAAATAAATATTATGAAGTGATAAAATACGAACTCATTGTCGCGAGTTGTTCGTATTATTTTTTTAATTTTGTTCAAATTAGTTGATAACCAAATTTCGTAATTTTTGAAAAAATATTTCTTTCACGACTTGACTTGTGGTAGACACTAGACAGACAGGGATTGGATTCCTGATTCCTATACTTCCGCGAACATTGAATTTCCATGATTGGCCATAGTCACGGAGCTGTGTCCCAATCCGACATACTGCAGGACATAAATGCCTGGAATTAAGAGTCCACCATTCCTGCAGCTACTACTTGAGCTCCCAAGTTTTTAGCAGTCTCATCACCCATATCAGATGCATTCGCCTTCCTAGAACTGCACAATGACCTTGCCTTTGGGATGACCGCTCATCATCTTAAGCCACAAACAGGAAGCTCGGCCTGGCTGCGAAGAAATGACAAGAATACGCGTTTCCCCAATTTATTAATTAAACTAACCCCGTGCTTGTTCACCGGGGTGAACTCTTCTGTTTGAGTTAATGTGATTGTCACCGTTATGCATAAATACGACAATGTGTTTGTGCACGACGGTGACCCCTTCTTTGTTAATTAATCTGATTGTCACCCTCTTGTTTGTCACTCTCACGCTGCAGTACGAGGATGACCTTTTCTTTTTATTTTAATTTAATAATTTAATATTTATAATTTGAATTTATGACTAATAATATTTTTATGAAGTATTATATTTATATTTCTTATTTTAATTTAATATTTAATATTTATAATTTTAAATTTATATGACTAATAATATGTTTTTTAATTATTTATACAACAATTCATAGTTTATTAAATCAATGAGCTTTCTGGTCATTTTATCTCTTTTCAGTAACCGCAATTGCACTTGTCAAACACCTATTTTCACCTTTCAGCAGTTACCAAAACAGCAATCCCAAACACATAAGCACTTATTGAAAATAAGTACTTATTATTTCAACAGGTTGTCAACCGGCACCGCTCCCCCAAACTAAGTCATAAAGAGATAAATTATAATTTTAAAAAATAAAAATTAGAAATATAAATTATTAAACTATAACAAATTTTAGTGCCATTAATCTTTTTTAATATTTGAAATAATTATTAATAATTTTTATAAGCCCAAATAAATAATTTTATTTCATCGTAATTAAACATTTACAAATACACTTTAAAAAATTTAATACAATTATAAAAAATAAATGAATTACATATATCTAATCATATTAAACTGCAGGGGCATTTTCTTCATAGCCATTGTTTTCTTGTTCTGTCCACTGCAACTAAACACATTTATGTCCTTCAGACGAAGACAATTTTTTTGTTATGTCCTTCATAACCAAACAGCTTACTGTCTTCAATTTTTGTTCAGTTCCGTCTCCAAATTTTTGTTCCGTTTCGTCTCTGTCTATTGAAGACAGCAACCAAACGTAGCGTAAGATATGGCAAGCCCGCAAAATATTCTCGTCTCGTCCATAGGTGGTTTGAGACTAAAGATTTGTTAGCAGTAATTTTAAATATGTTAAAGGTAAGTTGACAAGAGATGATATAAATTATAAATTGCAAGAGTCTTTTATAATTTATTATTCTAACAAATTTTATAATATTTTAAAAGATATATATCCTCATATTTATTTCAGTTGTTCAACTTCTTTTTATTATGTCTCGTTGATTTTTAATTAAAAATTAAAATAAAAAGGAAGAATTTTCAAAAAGGGGGATTCAAGTCGAAACCCTTAATTTCATAATATCGAGTCAGGCCGAAATTAATCTGTAAAGCCTAATAACTACTCAAATTAAACATGCACTTAATCTCATAATTGCTTTAATTGTAATTTGAGAAATAAATAAGACAATAGTTTGTTGCTCAATTTTGTCCTTTATCATTACGTTAGACAATTATTAATTGTATTTTTCGATTTTTCAATAACTTATCAGTTAAGTTATATAATTTGATATAGATAGGATAATAAAGTGGCCTAATAAATGATTTAAATCAATTAGTCGAAATTCAGGAGGAAAATAGATCTCGATTAATGTGGACCGGACTCATATCAGTCTTATGATGGGAAAGCTTGATATAGAAGCTATATATAGAGATTAAGGTCTCCTGCAATTGCTCATATCATTTGTAAGCATACGAATCCTCTGACCTGTTAGGAGTGACTAAGTATTAAGAAAACTGTAAAAAGAAGTTAACCACGTGTTGACGAACGTTTTCCGTAAAGGTCCCAGAAGATTGGAGTTCGTTTTGGCCACAAAAATTGCTTTAGAAATCAAGATGAAACCGAAATTAAGTATTCCGTATTTCTTTCGTTTTTAACCATTTCATAAACGATTCGAGATATATAATAAGATCTATGCTACTTGTTACGTATTTCACACAACATTCACACGATGCTCTCTACACTGAATGTTTTAACAAGATGAAACAGAACTCTACGATATGCTTGACTCAAAAAAAGAGCCTCATGACAGCTTCGGAACTGGGGCTTTGAAGATCTCCATTAGCTAAGCACCACCATTGTAAGTTAACGAAAATGGACTCGAATTACTTGGAGGGTATTGATCCATATCAAGTAGAAAGTCTTCAATCTTTCCTTCAGCAATGTCAAACAAACCAGTAAAATGTCCACCCCCGTTTTTCGTGAACTAGTATTCATCTGCGAAGTAGATGGAGTTGGTTCTGCAATTCTCGACTGTCACTGGATCAATCTTACATGAGTTCCCATTGGAGATGAACAATGCACGACCTTCCAAGTAATCTGGTTCCCTTATATGGGTCCAATTCATAGTGCCATCAAACTTGTAGGTACTAAAGGTTATAGTGCCAAATCTCTTGCCTCCAGAATCCACATTTCCGTACTGAAAAACTGCTATGAGATGATCCACATTCGGCACCAGATAGTATCTATCAGCTCTAAATGATCCTGCAGGTTCTTGGGTCAGTAACGATACCCTGGGTTTAGATCTTTCAAAAGCAAGAGTAATCAGTTTCCCTCTACCGCATAGTGTGTAAAATCGTCGTCGAAACAGCACTACATCTCTAAAAGGAGCCATGTCACTTTGAATAAATATCCAGTCCGGAAATGAAGGTCTAGTGAAAGCTATGAATTCTCTAGATCCAAAAAGAGCCACAACAAGAAACTGAAGATAACCACCTTGACATGCATCGAAAAGAATGAACTTTTGTATGTAACTATACCAGTCACTTGGTTTGGTTATTGGCAAGTAATTAACAGGACTCAGCATCGGCAGATTTCCTTGACTTCTTGAGAAGAGATTGAAAATGGAAATGTGTTTGGATCCAATGCTCAAAATCCAACCATTTACACAACCATAGTAATATCTTCCATCAATCTCCCACCGTTCGAATACGGACCTTGCATCATCAAGATGATTCATGATGTTTTGGCCTTGGAAATGGATTGACCATGGATGTGGAGGACATAAAGACCATTTCAGATTCAACCAACGGCTTCTCCACAGCTTACAAACGGTAGAGCAGAATGCAAAATCATGAAATGCCCTTAACTTCTTGAAGATTTTTGTGAGGAGTTCTTCCGGCAAACCAAACAAGTCTTCTGTATGTGCAGTGTCATTGCTTAACTCTCTATTGGGAACAAAAGCTTCGTCTGGTTCAATAATAGGAGTTGCATCACCACTTACCGGTTCCCCGTTCACTCCTGCAACTGATATTCCTTGTCTATTTTCAGGTCTCTGCAAATCACTTGTGAGGTGGGAACATTCACGTTTGAGCTCATCCCCTTGTGAAACGGAAGGGTGGATCTCTTTGTCGATGATATATCCTGCATAGTGAGCAAGAATATGACTCACCACAACTACAACTTCCAGAAACAATTAATCTAAGTAGTAGTCATTGAAACCATTGAATCTAATTGGCAACCAGAAGATGAGAAAACGGATACTGTAGCTAAAGGGGATTCGGATACGCCGATGATATTTTGATCCAGGGAAAGCAGGTTGAGACTGACGAATAAAGAGGAATAAGACGGAAAAGGTCTGAAATATATTCAGCGTATCGATCTGATATATATACAAGGATAGTTGCACAAAAGTAGGGTCCGGTTACAACAAAGATAACATCAATTTGAATAACAGATATGATAACTAATTGGATAAGGATTTGACAGTATCTTCCTTAATAATGAAAAAGCATAATAAGATCGGCTAATAGGAAGATGGCCTTAGTGAGAATAAGAGATTAGAGAGGACGTAGGCGGGTCGCAATATCTCTCGAAGAAGCAAGCGCTGAGTTGTGGCGAATGAAGAAGTAATGAGCTGATTAGGGTTTCTCAAAGTCAACTTTCAACAGGCACCATTGTGGACTGAAGAGAGCGTCAAGGTCTAGGTTATGCAAATGTAAAAGGCAGGCGCCGGTAGCCACTAATATTATAGATAACGAAAATATATAATTTTTTTGAAAAAAATTAGTAGATACTAATAATTATTAATATCATAAAAATTTGATAATTTAAGCTTTTTCAAAGATATAATTTTTTTAATTTGACAGTGATATAAGAATATAATAATTTTTCTTAAGATTTCAAAATCAAAAGTCCAAATTATCACTTATTTTAAATTTATTAAATTATGAATCGATTTATTTTTATTTATGATTAGTCACTTAGCATTAAGTTTGTAACATTACATGCATGGTTTATTTGACTTCATTAATATCATGATGAACTTATCATTAACTCAGACACAGAATGCAACTTCCAAAATATTATATCTCAAGAATGTAAAATCTTAACAAAAATTGCAATTACCTGATAAAATAATATAGACAAGATTGTTTTTCAATTTTTTAATAGAATCGATACATGACACAAGAGGTTATAAAAATCGTAAAATACAATAATTAATTTTGAAAATATTCTTACGATTATTTCAATTGGGATATAATTTTAAACACGTTAAATGTAAATTAAAAAGTTATAATAAAATGATAAAATAAATATGATAAATTTTTAAAAAAATTGAAATAAATATATGAAATGATAGAATACAACTGATTGTCACGAGTTGTTCATATTATTTTTTAAAATTTTTGTTCAAATTAGTTGATAACCAAATTTCATAATGTTGAAAAAATATTTCTTCAACAATTTGTGAGCCGACTTGAGTGGCGGCCGACAAAGACAGACAGCGATTGGATTCCTATATTTCCGCGAACATGGAATTTCTATGATCGGCCAATAGTCGCGGAGCAGTTGTGTCCCACGAAGTATAGCTTTATTTGATCCGACAAATTGCACGACATACGCAGTGGGCCTCCACCGAACAACAGGTTTTGCACAGTCAAAGACATTATAAAGTTGCCTAAACTCACCGCTTAGTTTAAATTTATTTATTTTTTACTTATTATCTTGGTTATTAGTCCATCTAAAAATTAAAAGTCCCGTATTGGACCAAATGCCACGATTCCTGCCGGGGGCGGAGCTACATAGAGACAAGTCCCCGCACCACCAGCTCCAATCATTAGTAGAGGTGTAGAGCTACTACTAACCTACCTCCTAGATGTTGATCTCCTACCCTCTTCTCCACTGAGCTGCCTCATCAATGAATCAGAAGACCTTTTCATTTTCTCTTACTCAACGTGTCTTTATAGGCAAAAGAAAACAAAAACTAACACAGTAAAACTTTGAAATGATAAGATACAACAGTGGATAGAAAGGGAGACCCACGAAAAGACAATAAAAGCTTGGTTGAACTACAGAGATGTGATGAAAGTCATGTTGTTTTCCATCAACCCATACAAAGAACTAACACATACAAAGAACTAATAAAAGCTGAAGAACACGAAGAAATCGAAGAAGAGAAGTCTGAAGGTGATGGAGTGAGGGACGCTCGAAGGTTCTAAGCAGAGACAAATTAAATGACCAAGTATAAAATGTTACATTGCCGTTTCAACCCATGTGACAAGGTCATATTCACATGTTAACAAACACAATTTTTTGCTGGGAGTTAAAACGGTGGCATCTTCACTATGGATTATAAATAAAAACGTTGTCGTATTACATCCACCTGAAGCAAGTCAAAGAAGCAGCGTCGTTTCTCATGGGCAGTCAAACAAAAAAAACGCAGCCTCACACAGTGTAAAACGCACAAAGCAACAGCGTTAAATAAGGGAGTGACTGATGCAAAGTACTTAAACATAAAACGCATGATACAGGCTCAAAACGCAAACCAGAATACGCATAGCAAAGAGGGGTTAGTAGTTACTACAGAGGGAGAGGGACAAGCATAACAAGAATCAGGGGGGTTAGTAGTTACTACAGAGGGACAAGCCTCCTGGTGGTCGCCGGTGATTTGAAGAGCTTATAGGTGGCCGGCAACGGTGGAAATATAATGAGCGGCGGCGCTAAATCAGCCCCGACTCTTGAACATTCCTGGCTCCGCCACTAACTCCTGCAGCTTTGCAAGCATTAGCATTCACAACATCTATGATGACTACCTGAGCTCCCAAGTCTCAACACCCATATCAGGCACGTTAGGCCTTCCTAGAACTGCACAATGAGGTTGCTTGCACCAATCACATCCTCCCACGTTTGATTTCATCACCCCTACTGGTTCACCACCTACTCCTGCAACTTATATTCTTTGTCTATTTGCAGGTCTCTGCGAATCGCTTGTGTGGTGGGAACAGTCCAGTTTGAGCTCGTCCCCTTGTGAAATGGATGGAAGGATCTCTTTGTTGAAGTTATATTCTGCATACTGAGCAAAAATTTTACTCCCCACTGTACTATGCACGTCGCCAGACCCACAACTACAACTTCTTGGTCGAGATGTGAGCGGATGTCATTGAAGCTGTCATTGAATCGATATGTCAACTACACGTTGAACAAGCAGGGAGTGAAGTAAAAATGGATTAGATAATGTTTTGATCAGGTTAACGAACAAGAGAAGAGAACAGGGAGAGAGTTGAGAAAACTATGACGCGTTATCAGAAGCTAAAACTTCACATTAATGGGTAATTTGAGAGAGAGGATATGAAGACGTATAATTACATCGAGTAACAGGAATTAGATGGCCCCTTGGGGAATAAGATAGGTGGGGAGACGAAGTTGTATCTGCATATCTCTTGATGAAGAAAGTGCGGAGAGGCGGCGAATGGATCAGAAGCAAGGTGGATTAGAATTTCTGAAAGTCACTTTCAAGGACCCAAAGACAGAAGATAACTTCTAGGGTCAAATAGAGTCCAGATCTTCTGTCCAGTTTTATAGTATCTTATTCTGTTTCCTGAATCTCAGTCATTTATTTATGTGGGTCTTACATGGATCCTACATAAATAAATATGAAATCTCGCATAAATAAATGACTGAGATTCATGAGACAAAATAAGACACCATAAAATTGGACAAAGGATCCTGTCTCGGCCAAATGATCGAGACAAATAGGTTTTCAGCCAAAGTTTCAGCACAAAAAGTCTCCTTTCACATTTAGAAGCTGACTTAATTGGAGACCGATAGATAGACATGTACAAGGATTGGATTCCTTTATTCCTAAAACTTGGAATTTCTATGATTGGCCATTATTAATTCTCTATCTTTAGGGCCTATTTGGTTAAATGTTAATTAATAGAAAGGAATGGAATGTAACAGAATGGAATGGAACGATTTATAATGAAATGGAATATAATACAGTGAAATATTGTTTGGAAAGGATGGAAAGGTTTATAATGTAATGTAGTGAAATGTTATTTGGAAGATGGATAAAATAGAATATAATGTATAATAAATGACTATTATACCTCTTATATTAAAATGATTATTACAGGAGGTTTATTATTTTATTATTAATTATATAAAAATATTATTATTAATTATTTAATAAATTATAGTATATTATATTAAAATTTTTTATGTGATTTATATTTAAAAATAATTTATTTTTATCTTTATTTATATAGAAATATATGCAAATAATTAAAGAATTATTGTTAATAAAAATTTTATTATTTTATTATTAGTTATATGCAATTTATTATCAATTATATAAAAATAATATTATACATTATTTAATAAAATTTATTTATATTTTTATTTATATAGAAATATATACAAATAATTAAAGAATAATTGTTTATATATTTTCTATTTTTATTAATAAAATTTTTATTATTAATTATATACAAATTATTATTAATTATATAAAAATATTATTATTAATTATTTAATTTAATTTAATTTATTTGATTCTAACCCATGTGACTTATACATAAAATAATTTATTTATATTTTTATTTATATAGAAATATATACAAACAATTAAAGAATAATTTTTTATATATTTTCTATTTTTCATTAATAAAAGTTTTATTTATTTTATTTTATTATTAGTTATATACAATTTATTATTAATTATATAAAATTAATATTATTAATTATTTGATAAATTTTATTTTACTCTATAATATGTTATTTATATTTAAAAATAATTTATTTTTATTTTTATTTTTATAGAAATATATGTAAACAATTAAAGAATAATTTCCTATATATTTTATATTTTATTAATTAAATTTTTTTATTTTATTATTAATTATATACAATTTATTACGAAAAATATAAAAATATTATTAATTATTTAATAAAATTTATTATGTTAAATATTATTCTATTCTATTTAATATATTAATTCTATTTAATATAATATTATGATTTGATCACAGTTGGTATTACGAAAAATTATTGAGGGTATATTAAATAACTTGTATTTATTAGTTTATGTTACATCCTAAACCTTTCAAATTGAAGGTTTCTTATTTTCACTATTTAGGATGGAATAGAACGTAACATGAAACCCTCCGCTTCCATCTCATTCCATTACATTCCATTATAAAACTTCATTCCAAACAATGGAAGTATATAACGTTCCATTCCATACTATCCTCAACCCGTCAACCAAACATAGCCTTAGGGAACAGAAGTAAAAATGTGAAACCTTTGGTTTACGATGAAACAGCAAAATCATAAATAATTTTTTACCATATTATATTATAAATCTTTCTTTTAAATATTATTTTACTGTATTAAATGATGAATCCTTTATTTTTTCCGAATAACAATTTTTTAATATTACATTCATTTATATTTCATCTTAATATCAATCAATTCATTATATTAAAAACCTTACATCCAACCAAACATTACCTAAGAGACCAAAACTACGAATCTATAAACTAAATTATACGGGACCTTTTGATCCAAGTCATTGATAATAATCTTTTCTTTTTTTATGAGTTATTAGGAAGTTAAAATGACTCAAAACTCATAACTTTAGAAGATTATTTATTTTCACTTCTTTTTTTTCTCTAATTTTTCCATTTTTAAATAAAAATATATGTTTAATTGTTATTGTAAATGTAGTTCTATTTTTATTACTAACGATAATCATATATTAAATGAAATTTAAAAATAAATTACTTTTTATTAGTAAAAATAAATATTTATTAGAATAAATAATTTAGTAATGTTTATTTATAAACCCGAGGTTAGGCGAGCTACGTTGTTTTGTCAAAACGACGTCGTTTTAGAAGTTTTTTGCTTAAAAAACAAATGGTGAGTCAGGCTGGTCAGCCTATGGTGGGATCGGGTCGCAAGTCGACCTATCCCGATCTGTCAGGCCACGAGCCACCATGGCCCGAGGTCAGTCAGGCCGGGCCCAACTCGGTCCATTGCATTCTTACTTAGTTCCCGGACCTAGCCCGACCCATTAATATTCGCACTTAGTCCCTTTTTCTTATTTAGGAAACACATTAACTTTTTTCTCTAATTAACTCAATTAATTATACTTAAATATTATATTATTCAATTGTGAGTTTAAGTTATAAAAACAAATCTTATTCAATTAGGCTAAGATCTTAAATTTTTAATTTCATCAATAAGTAATAATAAGATTATTGGATTAAGGTAAGACCTTAAATTTAAATCTTATTAATTTTAATGTGGCAACACACACTTATTTAAGAACCTTTAAATGTGTGTAGCAAATAAAACGTAGGATGTTGGGTAAGATTGATTTTAACGTTAAGCAAACTAATTTATTTAAAATACGTAAATAAATAAAATTTTGAGATATATAATTATAATTTATTTGATTATATTAAAATTTTATTTATTATACATATTAAATGACATAATTTTTTTAAAATTTTGAAGTTCGGGTTAGGCTCTAACTTGTGTTTCCCGTCCTAAATTTTAAAATTTTCATATAAAAATGTCGCTTTAATTTTAAAATTTTAAAATAAAATTAATTAAGCCTTGTTGAGCTTTAGACTTAGGAATGTCAATAGTTGGGAGCCCAACTGGCCACGAGCGGGCCGGGCTGGCCCAGCGTGTTATTTATTTTTTAAACAAAAAACTTCCAAAATTATGGTCCGCTCGTGACCAGCCTGTAGCCTGGTCAACTTGGGCCACATAGGGCAAATTGGGCCAATTTTGCTATATCTATTTAGACTGCCTAGATCCAATATCAAAAATAGAGTCTATTGAGCTGCTCGGTTGGGCCGAATTTGTCATTCCTGTTTAGACTGCTAGATCCAATACCAAAAATAGAATCTGTCGAATTTCAAATTATCCAAATTAATTGAGTTTGGGCTCAAATTCGGATAAATTTGACTTGACCCGGCCTAATATCATTATTAACCCGGCCTACAACCATTTTTATTAGCAAAAACCAATTTTCGCGGGAGCAGTGGCATTTCTGACATTTTAGATGTGTTGTTAGGACACTTCATTTCCGCTCCGACCATACTAAAAACACTGTGAGAAATGAGTTTTTTGAGAATTACTGTGAGACAAAGTTACAGTCTTTAAAACCAATAAAAAACATAACAGAGCAAAGACGACACAGGTATGAAGCGAGAAGGTGAAAGGTTCGGTCTTTTTAACGAAAATGATTCATTTTCACTCAGTCCTTTCATTTCTTCTCTCTGTTAATTTGGTGGGTTGTTTTTTATTTCCTTCCCAGGTAGTGACAACCAGTCAGTTGTGTTCGCTCTTTCAAAAGAGAGAGAGAAAGAAAGATGGTGACTTTTATGGAGATGGGATCTCACTGTCCTACTACTGCTTCAAAATCCTTTTTTGATTGATACATACTTTCAGTTTTTCACTGATTGTTCAGGTATTACCATTTTATTGCCTAGATGACGTTACTTTTTTCTATTTTGTTTGGTTTGTATTGCATCGTAGTTCCTTGAGAGAATGTTGGTGTGTCAAAGTTTGATATTAGATTAGATCTTTTATTAAGAGTGTTAAGTTGGGTGTCTTTTGTTTTCATTATCTGGGCTGTGGCTTTGTTTGTGTGAGTTTAACAATCTTGGTTTGTGGAGGTAGTATGCCTTAGGGGTAAGTGTACGGGATTCTAATAATCATATGTCGGTTGCGGGGAAGGTGTGGAACAAGAAATTGAGGTTCTCAGTTTCCGGAACTGAGTTGAATGAGAAAGAAGATCTATTTACAAGTTGCAATTTCGGCAGTGTTTTCATCGTGCAAGAAAATCCATTAGTTAAGGACTTGTGGTGTCGTATTTGGTGATTTGTGGAAAATTACAGGTTATTTCAGTTGATGTAAATGTAAGGAGTTTGTTGGTTAGCATTTGGCTGTATGGGATTGACTTGAATTTCCTTTTCTCTAGACAGGTGGAGTAATATTAGATTTGTCGAAGCATCTATACTTTCAAATCTTCTTGTAGTGTTAAAAACTCTTCTTCAGTTACATGTGTTGAAAGTTTGTCAAAAAGCTCAGGTTGTGCTTAATTAATTTATCGGATCTGGATATCATATGTGCTTAATTAGTTTATCGGATCTGGATATCATATGTGCTTAATTAATTTATCGGATCTGGATATCATATGTTTAACATACTTTCAGGACTGATTCTGTGCATTGAATAAACAAAACTTGTTAATTTCAGGTTTGGTATATTACATTTTGGACATTTGTTGAAGTACAATAAATTAATATCCTCATTTTATTCTTTTGAGAAACTAATTAATTCATGTACTGTATTGGAATTAATGTGGAAGGATAAGCTGTTCATTATATAAAACCCTGTAAAGCTTGTTTCCTGAACTTGAGTTTTCTTGGTTGAACTTTGCTAATGCATTATAGTTGTCAGAAGAAAACCCATTTTGAGAGCTTCAATAATGGCAAAGTAGAAACTTTTTCTTCTGACAAGTAGACATCTTTTCCAATGGTCAGTCTTGATAGCTGAAAGAGAGGTAAGGAACAAAATTTCCACAAATGATGAGATCCAAGGTCATTTGTTAGTTGCCTTTCCAAATTTTTCATTTAGTCTTCTACCTAGCTTCTCTTTTTCTTTTCTGGGAAACAGAGAAGAGGGGGATAGTGAAAGACTGTTGCTAAGGGGGAAGATGATGAAAATACCACACTCTCAATTTTATAACATTGAGTCCTAAGTGACAGGATCTTTTATAGAAACTATAAGTTTTGTCACACCTCCACTATCTTGTCTTGAGACCAAAAAATTTAGGGATTGTGATTAGTTTCTCTGTGTAGCTTAGTTGATTAAACTATCCATGTTACCTATTCTCGCACGGTGAATGTTTTCATGCCATTGTGAGGAATGTTTTTCCTATCCTTTGTTACTTTTTTTGATAACTTGATGATAAAGTTTTTGTTTTCTTCTCAAAATATTTATTTACATATACATAGGTCACACAGATTAGTGTGACATGTAGAATCTTCTATTTTGTTGTAATTTCCTATAAATGAAATTAATCTGTATGATGAATCCTTTGTTTTGTTTGTTTCTTCCCAAACAACAGCCTACTTGAAATGCATCCTTCTGTTGCAACTGTTGTTTCTTGAGTCTGTGGTTTTTGTTCCTGGTCTTTGCGTTATGTTAATTCATAGTCACTGCAAAATAGAGATCAACTATATAGCAATTTGCTTACTGCTTGGTAAATTAACTGCTTTTTGTTGCAGAAGTGTGAATGGGGTTAAAGTTTATACTCGGTTTTGGTGCAGATATTATATACGATGTCTAATAATGTTTTGTGTTATTCAGCAGCAGGATTCAGAGGATCACTTCAGCAAATTGTTGGTTCCTTAGTCTGTTGGTGGTTGTTTGCTTTTCTTTTAAGTGGCTGGATGGGTTCTAGATATCCATCTCATCAACTCAGCAATGGCCTTTTCGTATCAGGCCCACCTGAGCAACCAAAGGAGAAAGCCCCAACCATGAGTTCGACTGCCACGCCATATACTGGTGGTGATATGAAGAAGTCAGGAGAGCTAGGGAAGATGTTTGATATCCCTAAGGATGGTTCTAAGTCGAGAAAATCTGGACCCATAGCTGGTGCCCCTTCAAGGACTGGGTCTTTTACAGGGACTAGTACACAGTCAGGGGTAACAATGCCAAATGTTGCTCCTCGTTCTGGCTATACTAAGTCAGGTCCTCTATCTTCTGGAGGCCCTGGTTCTACTTCATCGAAGAAGTCAAGTTCAGGACCACTTAATAAACACGGGGAACCTATTAAGAAGTCATCTGGCCCTCAATCCGGTGGAGCAACAAGACAGAATTCTGGCTCTATCCCACCTGTTCTGCCTGCAACCGGTCTTATAACATCTGGGCCCGTTTCCTCCGGCCCCCTAAATTCATCTGGAGCTCCTAAGAAAGTATCTGGTCCTTTAGAATCCATGGGTTCGCTGAAAAGGGGTGGCTCCTCTTTCTCTAGCAACCTGTCTGTGACCACTCTTGCTCAAGATGATGGCTATTCTATCACCAAGGGATTCCCAAAGATAGTATTATGGTTGGTGATTCTCTTATTTGTGGTGTTATTCGTCGTCGGTGGTTTTATTCTAGGGGCAGTGCACAATGCCATCTTCCTCATCGTGGTAGTGGCTCTTTTTGCTGCAGCCATAGCATTGGTCATCTGGAACATTTTTTTAGGGAGAAGAGCCATCGTAGAATTTATAGCTCGATGTCCTGATACTGATCTCAGAACTGCCAAGGATGGACAAAGAGTGAAAGTTTCTGGGGTATGTTATAGACAGCTTCAAAATATGCAAACATGTGTGCAGAAAACAAGATATCTACATCCTATCTTATGTCCATTGCATATTTGGATCTCTACATTGATGTTGATTGCAGCCTTCTTTATTTTGCAAGTTAATATGGAAATTACACCTAGAAATAGGTTATTATGGGTTGATTATAACAAAACTCATGCTATTGTTGTACTTTGATATGTGTAGATTTCACTTGAAGTTGGATTATCAGATTGTTTTGGTTACTAGATTAGTATCATTAACTGTGGGAAGTACAGTTTTGTAAGACTGAAGGCCTAGTTGGTATTTCTCTTCGGGGAAGTCACATACATTTTATATAGTTTAACTATTATATCTAATCACATGAGGTTGATCCCTGTCTTTTTAATTGCTGAAGGTGGTTACATGTGGTAATGTCCCACTGGAGTCATCATTCCAAAGAGCCCCAAGGTGTGTCTATACATCAACGAGATTGTATGAGTATCGAGGATGGGGTTCAAAACCAGCCAATCCGAACCATCATCATTTTACATGGGGATTAAGGTCATCAGAGGTGAGTACCTGGCACAATATATTTGGTCCGGAGTTAATTTTTGTCGTATTCCTAAAAGATCTTAATTTATTATTCCTTTTGTGACTGATGAGAACTACTAAAGAAACTGCTGCCCTTTGATTTATCTTAAATGCTTGCCTTTGGCGTTGGGGGAATTATTAACTGATCCCATTAACATGGCGTTAGTCGCAGCATGAAATAATATTAACTCATTACAAATGATTCAGAACATCTCCTTTTCCTTAATATGCAATGATGTGTATGTCTCCGCAAGTAGCCCTGTTATAAAATTATAGACTACAAAAGTTCTGATAAAATTGTTTGTTCTTTTCTTTGGTCAGTCTTACGTCGTGGACTTTTACATCTCTGATTTCCAGTCTGGGTTAAGAGCTTTGGTTAAAACTGGCAATGGTGCCAAGGTAACTCCCTTTGTTGATGACTCCTTTGTACTTGATATCAATCCAGAGAAGAAAGATTTGTCTCCAGAGTTTGTCAGGTGGTTGGGATTCAAGAATCTTTCTTGTGATAATCGTAGGATGAAATTAAAAGAAGGGTAAGCTATTTCTTCTAAAACTTTAAGATGATACTCATATCTCATGCGAATATGTCAATAATGTCGAAGCCATGACCATCATCATTATTGAGTAGTATTGAGTCTAGAGCTCTTGCAGCTTTAACTAGTGTTATCGCCATCATCGCAGTGTATGACTGAATCATACTGCTGCTTCTGCAGGTACATTAAAGAAGGCAGCACTGTTAGTGTGATGGGGGTTGTTCAAAGGAATGAAAATGTACTTATGATCGTTCCACCAGCGGAACCATTGGAAACCGGGTGGCTCTGGCCTAAATGCATGTTTCTTGCAAACCTAGACGGCATTGTTTTGAGATGTGAAGATACAACCAATGTTGATGTCATACCAGTGTAGTTAGCAGGGCACTTACATACCTATCCATGAACCTCTAAGTAAGAATCCCTCCATTTCTTAACATTGAGGTTAGTTGCCGTAGCTAGTTTTGTAGTTGCATTAGAATTGATGATCCTAGATGAGTTGATCTTCTGCTCTCCTTCTCGGTTTCTTATGCGTTCACCTCAACATGGAGTATAGATTGCTGGTACTTCTCCACTCCAGTTCTTTTAGGTTGTGAAGCCTTAATGATGGAGGGTGGCTTGATTCAGTGGGAAACAAGGTGATGGAAATTTGTTGAGTTATGAAGTATTCTGTTTCTTCTCTTCATCTCTTCAAGATGTCGGTCCAAAACTTGAAACTAATCTATTCAATTTGTTTGTTTGTTTCATAAATCTGATAATTTTGCCTGATAATGTTGCTTGTTTTGGAGGTTATGACCTTGCTTATCCTTAGAAGTTATTTAACCACTGGCTGTTGTGGTTTTTTACTCTGGAACCCTGCAAGAGTACAAGAATGTTTTTGTTTACCAACAAGGAATCCATTTTGTTTGTCAACAAACTCAATAACAGTGTTAAATTCAATCAACATTTTCTGATATTTAGGCTCAGGCCTGTTTTAGCATCTTTCATTAGCTGGCCTGAGGTGTTACTCTGCCGGCCAATTGCCTCACCTACTTAACAGTTGTGATTAGAGGCACTTAAAAAGTACCCATAGATAACAGGGAACTTTAGTTTGACTAGTCCTTGTAATCAGCTTGAGTCATTTTCATGTTCACAGGAGTGACAACGAGTCAGGTCCAATTGAACTTGAACCCAGTCAAACATGGTTTGGTTCGTTAAAATTGGCCTGGCTTGGACTGATATCTTATGATTAGTTAGACCCCAAAAAAATTTGTCAAGTTAGAACCCGAATCAGGTTCGAATATTCAAACTCGATTCGGGCCGGGTTTAGGCATCATGTGACTTTCTTTTGCCATCTCTACATATTGTAACATACTATTGTTACAACCTAAATTTTCTCATTTGATGATGTAAGAAAAGGAAACAAACTTGCTAAAAATATACTGGTCAATCCTTAAATGATGCAACACTGAAACAAAAATGGTGTCTTTCTTCAGCTTCATGTCACATGACATGATCTTTGATGGTTCATTGTTCATTTCTTGAAATGAGTTCACCAGCTGCCACTACCACTACCTAACATCACTTCTTCAGCTATTTTGCATTTTGTATGCGATAGGATAGGCCCCATTCTCTGTAATTATCTTTGCTTTACCAAATCCTATGATCATTGGACCATCACCATCAAGTTGAAAGAGTTCATGCTGCTCATTTTTGTGATTGGTGATTAAAATTTCCTATTTTTAAGGTGCTTGAAATAAATTAGCATAAACTAAACAGGTGTAGTTGAAAAAGGAGCAAATGGAGATATGAGTTGCATGGAAAAGATATGTGCAAACAACAAATGTATTGTTCTTCGGAGAGTGACAGAGCTCTCTTGATATATCCATGTCTTATAAGGGGCAGGAAGAGGATGAATCCAGTGAATTATAAAAAACTCTACTAAGAAAACATCAAATTAGGCATAAATTTGATTGAACTCAAGCTTAATATCGGATATTTAAATTTGCTCAAACTCGTGTTTTTGGTCAAATTTCTTTTGTTTTCAGATTTATAACTTTCGGGGACCTAACTTGGGCCGGGCTCGTTATCAACGCGACATCAAAGGGTCCAAAAGAATGAAAAGAAAAGACCAACAAAGATGGAAGGAAACTCATTGTGGTTCCAACCACACAATAAGAGTAAGCACTTGCAAGCATAAATTAGATGTATTCATTTCACTCCATTACCTATTAGTCAAGCTAGTTGGCATTTGGATAGAGTGAAAGATAACCAACCTTGTATGTGTTTCACACCCCAAAACCATGGATGGACTTTCTAGCTTGTCAATGCCTTCCTTTTTCTTCATTGCTTAAGAGAAGGGAAACATCAACATAATTGAAAGTTGCAACCTTTTTTATCCAAGAAATGGTTCCCACATCTTTTAATTATTTCTAGAGTACACTTTACTATAAATGGGAAATTCTGTTATAAGAAATTGCATATTTGGTGAAGACTTGACTAAGACAAGTCAAAATAATTTGAGGAGACAACAATGCAACCTGTTACCAAAACATCAATTCCAAGAAAACTACTTATCCTGGTATTTTCATTTTTAATTGAATTTGATTTAGAAGACAAAAATTATTGATGTGATTGAGATCATCAAATCGATTTCCTGACGTATTGACTTCATCCAATTTAAACACAAGCTTGTAAAGAGAGAAAAACCCTAAATTTTACATTTTTTTCCTCAAAAAATCATAATTAAATTAATATTTATAAATAGTAAAAGCAAAACAAAAAATCAATTGTTATGCCTTGCAAGAATAAAGGGCAAAAAAAAAATCAAACAATTTATTTATATTTTTTGGAAGTGATGAACATGTAAAGCAAAGTCTATATTAGGATAAGCTTAAATAACTGTAAAATTTGAAGAATAGTCAAAAACCTAAAACTCAAGAAAACAGGCACTGGTCATAATGTCGCTTTCTATCATTAATAAAGGTTGAAATTTTGTAACACCTTATTCATGAAAAAGAAAGTTATAAAATTTAAAAATTTAATATTAAATCCTATCTGTTATCCACTAAATCTGGCCAACCTAATCCAAAAAATATCTAATTAAATACAGAATTAAAGGGAAAAATTAGACACAATTTGATTTCATTATAAGTCAAGCATGCAGAAGAAAATAACCATCTTTCTTCTACCCCTTACCCTACCTCATTTTTCTTTCTTTACAGCTATGAATTCCTGAATTTGAGGAGAGGACCACAAGCTTAAGTACACATGAAAGTATTAGCATTTTAAGTACTCAATGACTGAGGAAAGATATGATTTTTATAGAGTAATTTAGAGCATAAGAGGCAACAAATCAGAAGAAGAAAGCAAATTGGTTGTACCCATCAACCTTTATCATCTAAAATACTGAATAAATACTTATTATTACTATTTTTGTTAAATTACATTACTTCATGATGTCAGACTAAACCTGTAAAGAAAAGGACATTTCTGTGAAGTTTTTTTTTCTGGGAGTTGTCAATTTTTATGAAATTAATTTCAATTTTTTATATCTGAGAAGTAATAGAAAAATATAATAATCATAAGAAATAAGCTCATTTTGACTTTCTTGATAAATTATCATGTAAAATGATAAAACAGGGTTAAATATATTTTTAGAAAAAATTGACATTTTTAATCAATATTGCTTTACATGCTATCCCATTTCTTGAATTAAAAAAAAAACTCTAAAACTTATCAACCCTTTTGGATAATTAAAATTTTAATGAGCACTATCTCATGTCAGAATCTCATATCTTTCTGCAGACAACCACCGTCTGATACACAATAGACTCGTTGGATATTCAAGAAAAAGCAAACCCATGATCAAGTACATGGTATAACTTGTTTGTATGTCATAGATTCGTCTCAACCCACATACCTGTGATCAAAGATGCTATCTTTAGCACTCCAATTGTCTTGGAAAATATCTTTTACTTCCAACATGAATTGATCTTGCAGAGGGGTGAAACAATAGGAACTTAGTACTGTCAAAGGGAAATCTGGTGTGAAACAAGGTTGTCTTGTCCCCACAACATCGGAGGCTAAACATGACATTTCAGCCATCAGTATCCGGTACCCATCTGTCATTTCAATGATCTACCCAACAAGGAGGAGAGAGATGGGAAAGTCGAATTTAGTACATTTATGCTAATGGGTATTATTATTGTCTTAAGCACAGAAAGTCCTTTATCAAACAATTTAATCTTCAGATTGACATTAGGAGTATAGTATATCAAAAATGTGTTGCTTAATAAATCATTATTACTTGGGTCTGGAGGCTTTTGCTGGACGAGACAACTCACTAGTTGTTGCGGCTCGCTCAAGTGACACTAGCGAAGAAAAAGAAACGATTTTTAGTGAGATGAAGAGAGAAAGAGACTTGCTTTTTAGTGTTTGTTTGTGTGAGTGAGAGAGAGAGAGAGCGAGAGAGAGAGAGACAGATATAAACATAGCCTCATTCATAGACAGAGAGAGAGACATAAAAGAGTGGTCTTTTAGTGAGAGAAAGAGATACTTCTTATTAGTACTGCTTACCATTGTTGTCTTTTGATTCACCCATGTTGTTGTTATTGATGTTATTGTTATTACTGTCTCCTGATCTCCACCAGATTTCAATAACTTCCTCAGCTGTCTCTTGTTGTCCAGGTATATGTTGTGTGTAGGCATTTTGTCCATCATCTTTGCTTCCTTCTTTTACTTTACTCCCAGTACTCCTGAAGAATCTGCTTCTCTCTTCAGATCTCTCTTCAGCTAAGCTGGTGCCTTTCGATATTTGGGTGTCTGTAAATCCCTGTGTTTGGGAAGATTTCCTTGCAAATTATGGGTTTTGATGCCTTACTAGAAGGTTATATATATATTTTTGTTCCTATGTTCTATTGAATCATAGATTTTTAATTGGTTTAGTGTACATATCTCAGGGTTTTTATCTCTAGTGAGCTCCTAGGCCTTGAAATCTCTGCTTGTTGCAATAGATCTTATTGGTTCTCATGGGATTCTTCAGGTTTAAGTTGTCCACCTCCGTGTCTTTAATGTTAATTCCTGGTTGAGATGGAAGGTGGTGTATGATTGATTTCTAATAATTTGTGGGAACAACATACAATAGGAGGTTATTGGATGTAGTGCCCGTTTGATCATTTTAAGATTCCTCGTCCCAGGATCTTAGATCTTGTTCTTTACTTGCTATGTTCGAATTGCATCTATAGGCTCTTATTCACTGTTTGAGTGATGCAGTGAAGTATGTGAAGCGGTACATGGATGAAACTTGTCTACTTGACTATTTTATGGATGGAAATTGAAGCTGTTTACTGTTAATTTCTCTTCCCTTCAAAAATTTTTTTTATATTGTTTTAGTCTTATAATTAGGGATCTTTATAACTGAGGATTGGTAGCTATGAAAATCTGGATTTTAAAGTGGTTTCTTAATGTTGGGCTGCTGCTATGTATTCATCTGCATTTTTAATCGTTATATTGTGATTGTCTGAGATGCCATATTTCTTTTACACTTAATGTCCTGCTGATGCGTTGATATGGTTGACCTGAAAACTTGCTTTGAGACTGTTTACTGATAATCTGTCTGATGCCTATTTTGTCTTGGCAGTTATTTGACCACTGTGTTGTGGAACATCAATACTGTTCTTCTGTTGTCTCTCAAAGAAGCTAGATGGGTTCCCGGTTCCCATCTCATCAGCTCAGCAATGGCCTCTATGTATCAGGACGGCCAGAGCAACCAAAGGAAAGGGCTCCAACAATGAGTTCAGTAGCCATGCCGTATACAGGTGGTGATATAAAGAAGTCAGGAGAGTTAGGGAAAATGTTTGACATTCCTGTTGATGGCTCAAAGTCTAGAAAGTCTGGACCTATAACTGGTGCTCCCTCACGAACAGGATCTTTTGGAGGTGCTGCTTCTCATTCAGGACCAATCGTGCATAATGCAGCAGCTCGGGCTGCCTACACCGCATCTGGTTCAGCTTCTTCTGCAGGTGTGACTGGTTCATCATCGATGAAGAAATCAAATTCTGGTCCATTGAATAAACATGGGGAACCCTTAAAGAAGTCATCAGGCCCTCAATCTGGTGGAGTGACGCCCTCTGGTCGCCAAAACTCTGGTCCTCTTCCTCCTGTTCTTCCAACTACTGGCCTTATTACATCTGGTCCTATATCTTCAGGCCCGTTAAATTCATCTGGGGCGCCTCGGAAAGTATCTGGTCCTTTGGAATCTACAGGTTCAATGAAGATATCAGGTTCTGCTGTTGTTCACAATCAAGCTGTGACTGTTCTTAGCCAAGATGGTGACTTTTCCTTCAAAAGGAACTTCCCAAAGCCAATACTGTGGTCACTAATTCTACTTTTTGTGATGGGTTTCATTGCTGGTGGTTTTATTCTTGGAGCAGTTCATAATGCAATTCTCCTCATAGTTGTTGTCGTTCTTTTTGGTGCTGTTGCTGCATTATTTACATGGAATACATTCTTTGGAAGAAGCGCTATCATGGGTTTCATTTCTCGTTATCCAGATGCTGAGTTACGTGATGCCAAAAATGGCCAATTTGTGAAGATTTCTGGGGTATTTAACATATTTTATGTTATATATTATGATGAACTTCTATAGATAAATCCATCACTCACTCCATTTAGACTCAGTAACTGCATGAACTATGAATTGTTCTATCTATAGCTAATATGCCAGTGATATTAAACTCTTTGCTTGAAGTATGCCTAGAACTGTTTGCATTAAATAATGAGGGGTTTATCATTGAATCAGAAGCCATAGGGAACTTAGTTGTATAGGGTTCAAAGGCCACTTTGTAATTCTGATCCCAAAACACAGTCGTATTCTTTCTTTCCTGTTAAGGAAAGAATACGATGGTGGGAAGACAAAATTAAGTTATTTGAAGGCTGCCATTTTTGGAAATTAACTTGTCGCCATGGAGAAAAATTTTCTGGAACAGAAGAATATGCGAAAAAGATCGTAGGCAGTTATCTGGGTGGTAAACAGACCTGGAATATTTCTCAGCTAGTTTCCTCTTTGATAATTACTATTGAAGCTATGAAGAATGTAGAAATGTAGCATCCAAACATGGAGTGGTCAATAAATCTTGTGTACTAGGAGTATGCTCCAGTGTCTTTGTGGTTGGATGCTTGGATCTGTTTTGTGAATTTGCATTGTCGGATATCTTGTGAAGGGATTGATGCGTAAGCGTAGTGTGTGGATAAGGATTAATTTATAATAGATTGAGTTTAGTTGATGATGCGCTAACATTTACAGGATGAATTTATAGTTTGGAGGCCTTTCTGGCCATTCTGTTTCTTGATTATTGTTGGAATTTACACCCATTCTTTTGCTGTGTTCTGAAGGTGGTCACCTGTGGTAATGTGCCTCTTGAATCATCATTCCAAAAGGTTCCTAGATGTGTGTATACTTCCACAAGTTTGTATGAGTATCGAGGATGGGATGCCAAAGCGGCCAATCCAACACACCGTCGTTTTACTTGGGGACTCAGATTGTTAGAGGTGAGCAATTGAAATGTTGACTAGATACGTTTTGATGAATATCATTCACTGTTCAAATATATTTTTCACGTACCATTGAGATTTCCTGGAGAAATTTGGATACTTTCTCGATTCTGATTGGATTTTTTGTTTCTTAATACAATTCACCAGAGGCGCGCAGTTGATTTCTACATCTCTGATTTCCAATCTGGGCTCAGAGCATTGGTGAAAACTGGCTATGGAGCAAGGGTGACTCCTTATGTAGATGATTCCCTTGTGATTGATGTCAACCCTGGCACTGAAGACTTGTCTCCAGAGTTCGTCAGATGGCTGGCAGAGAGAAATCTTTCAAGTGATGATCGTATAATGCGATTGAAAGAAGGGTATGGCTCTGAAATAGAAATATTTGTAATATCATGAGACTTTTTGTCTTCCCAATTCTTGTCTGCCTCTTTTTCTCTTTGTCAAGCCAGTTTTTAGCTCAAGCTCATTTTAATATACTTTTCTCCTGAAAACTCAATTTCTTGAAATGAGCATGTCTCTTCTCTTTTTCTGTTGTTGGGTTATGTTTACCAACTCAGGAAGGATCTGTGATATCCAGAACGTTTGGTTAGATAAAAACTGAAACAGTGATCAAATTAGTTGTATCGTATGCTTGCCATTTTACTGTCTGAATCAACTGTTACTCGTCAAATTACTTTATCTGAGTTTTCAATCTAAAAATATGGGAAATTCTTGCTTTTGTAGGTATATCAAGGAAGGAAGCACTGTTAGTGTAATGGGAGTCGTTCAAAGGAATGAAAACGTGCTTATGATAGTTCCTCCCCCCGACCCAACGACAACAGGATGTCAATGGGCCAAATGTATATTTCCAGCTAGCCTTGACGGTATCGTCTTGCGATGTGAAGACACATCAAAGAACGACGTGATACCAGTGTAATATTGCACTGGTAGACTCTCTTTGCTGTTCTCTTTACTATTAATATTGATGGTCGTAGCAGCTGTAATGGTGGGTGTATTCTTGAATGGATTGATTGATGATAGGGTAGAAGAAGGTGGCGTTTTCTCTTTTACAGTTTCGTTTGGTGTATAGTCTGTGTTTTGTGCCATTTTGTCATTTTTTTTACATAGGGCATGAAGGCTTTTTTTGTGGTGCGGTTGGTTTGATATCTGGTAGGAAATTTACATGTTTGATCAGATTGCAATTATGTTAAATAGAAAGGAAAATGTTTGTGAGCTATTGGATATTATGGTTCTTAACAAGCTAATTACTCTGTTCTTTACCTGACACAACCTGAAACTTGTAACCTTTTGACCTTGTTCCTGATATTACAATAATCAGACAAAATGTCTAACAATGGTTTGATCTCCTGAACATATCTGATTTATCAGTTCTCAGATAAAAACAGAGTTGCATTGTCGAATTTGATCTAGCTGATGATACAATAAATAAAGATAATTCCTACTTTCTTCACTCTTGCCTGAGTTAAGAACTCGTGTTCTTATCATATGTTTGTAAAAATTTCTAGGACTTGCAAATTCTGAAGCAGTATCATTGCAAGTAGCTGTCTGCAAGTTATAACCAAGAACATGATAAGCCAATAGACGTTTCTCTAGTAAAAAATGCTTGCTTTGTAAATTCCTCCAACCGATGAACAAAGAAAATGGAAATTTTGTCTTGTGGGTATTGAAATTGTAAGTTCTCTGCATCACCTGGAATCATCTGCAGATTAAGAAAATTCATGTTTTTTATGGACTATCATTTCTAATTCATCTTTCAATTGTTCTCGTATAGCTTCCTGGAAATTACAGATTGACTTCTTGGTAATTGATCCTCCTGAAGTTACTTTCATAGGTTAAGTTTTGCTTAAAAACAAGGATTAAATCATTTCTTTGATTCATTTGAAAAAATAGAGCCGTGGTCTTGCTGTCTAACCTTGTTCTGCTTCATTTTGAACACAGGTTCATTCATATGTACCTCGTTTATATCAGTAGAACCTGCAGTCACGCAATAGTGTGCAAATGACGTGTTTCAAACAAATTATTTACTGAATCTTTGACTCAAAGCCAAGTGATGAACTTGATATAGCCTTTTTTTCCTATGTTATCTTCGCTACTCCCCCACCTTGTCCTGTTTTTTCATTTCTTTTGGCACATCTTTTCCGTTGACCTTGGCACCGGCAGTAAACTAATTCCCTGATATCTCCCACTAAAATAATCCAAAATAATATACTGGAGATATCTTGGAAAGGTTCTAGAAATACTCCATGAATCCAACACATACAAGTGAACCTAGCTCCAGCTCATTTACTTCTCATTTCACAAACTAGACGTAGACATGTCATGGGAACTTCTGATTACTACTGGTTTTGGAAGATGTACTGTGCAACTAAAAAAATATAGGGAAGCAGTGTAGTGGTTCAGCATAGTTTGAGATTGTTCCGGTATTTAACAATAGATGTACCTTTGAGTTCCTCTTTATGGTAGATGCACAAATTCCACTAGAAAAAGCTGACCATCAAACAGCAAGCCTTGTGACTCAGGGGGCTGAAGCAAGCCATCCGCCATCCCGCCGAATACGAACAAGAAGCGTCCTGAATGATCGACACAGGACCTGTGGAATGACTTGGAATTTGGTTTGTAACCATCTATGTTGAGCTTCTTCCACATATTTGCCTGTAATCCTTTCGAGCTTGATGCAGTCAGCTGTTGGGGGATCGATTTAATATCCAACACCCAGAAGTCATCCTTCCTGTGTCTATACGAATCTTCACCTCCATAAATGAGTAACCAAGATCCCAAGATGAGTGTTGCTGAGTGCCCAACTCTTGGCAGGGAGAGACCTTCAGGTATGGTTTGCGGATCATATGGAAGTTGTATCCATTTCGTTTGATCATCAGAGATTTCCAAGAGCCATGCATCATTCAGCACATCATATCCCAATCCTCTTCCTCCAAATAAAACCATCGCAGTTTCACTGATGCATGTCAATGAATGTCCTGAACGAGCTGGTGGTGATGGATGAGTTATCAACTCTCTCCAGGTTCCAAAATGATGATTCTCTGAAAGTTCTAAAACCCATGTGTCACTCAATCTGATGCCATTCAGCCAAATCCCTCCCTGGATCACCATCTTACTTTCACCGATGCAGCAAGCTGCATGCGCCCCTCGTGGCGGCGGCACGATGGACCCAACATTCAACGGCCACCATGAGATTGTAATGCCCTGATTATCACTGAATACCAATTGTCCAACCCAAGCATCATTGTGGCGAATTCCAGAGTCATTTATTCCTCCATAGAGTACAAGATACTCACCAACGACAACACATGTATGACCGAATCTACCACTTGGAGTCCCTGAATGAACTTTCTTCCATTTCAGCATCCTTGGAAGATTGTTACCAATATGTGCCACCCATGTATCATCAAGATGGCGACCTACAAGGATAAGAACACAAAATGTAGAAAATGAGTACCCCTTAAAGTTTGAAACATAATCAAGCTGAGCTACTATGCATTACAACTTAAACATTAGGAATCTAAACATTCCTTATTCGGAAGGTTCTAATTAATAAGGGTTGGAAAAAATTTCACGTGATTACCAGTTCACTTTGAGCTCACACTTTGTGTTTGTATATGATAACGAAATACGTGGAATTGATCTCATCTGGAAAATTTTCAAAATGACAACGATACATACATGCGTACATGATGCAATGAATGATTTGAAGGGCTTGAAAGATAGTAGTCAGGTTATCTTCTTCAGCCACAGAATCAGGTCTTTACCCTCACGACAACAAAAAACCCCCAATTCCAAGCATGCCTCAATCAATTTTTTAGCACTAAAACTTGGCACATGACAGACAATGATAACTTTGTTGATAACCATGTAGGGTGTTACCAAACAAGACAAGCAGATGCCTATATAAATCAGAATACATAAGTTGCTACTGATTGTAAAGCATCATCCCGGATGTTTACTATGGTTATTGTAAGCAACGAATTCAGTCATTCAGACAACAACAGAATTCCACATTCGAGTTCCATTTTGCAGGATATTGTTCGCGATCACCATCATCTTTGCTTTATTTCCTACTTTATCTGTTTAATAACACTTTACAAAATAGGCGCTGCTAAGTTCATTCAACTATAGGGTTGAACTTTCTTTTTCCAGTTCTATCTCTTTTCCTGATGTAGGACTGAGTGGCAACAGGAAGCCAATTCTACTCTGCTACCTTTCAGTATCTTGTTTGTCAAACCAAGGAACGTGTCAAGGCATCAAAACAAAATAGTGACACTTAACTAAGGTGCCATTTACATTTAAATTTAGAACAGTACACAAGAGTTACTGAATCAGGAGATGTATCACCAACACTGCCACTTGATTTTGTTTTTGGACTCCAAACTATCAAACAAGAAGATGACTCAATGCCCTGATCAAGAAAAAATATTCAATGCATATGTCTTAGGTGCCATGGAGGCTATAGAATGACGAGTTTTTGTTACATCAGTGAACTCATAACAAGAGATTGGAGTGTCATATACACTCTTCACTCTTTGTTAGATCTTTTTCTTTTATTTCAATAGGGAAAGAGAACTAATAACCATTCATAACAAAGAAAATAAAAACAAAAGGATAAGACCGACCTCCTTCAGAACCACCGCCAAACAAAACCAAACAACCAGAAACAAAGTTGAGGGAATGAGAAGCTCTGGGGGATGGAAACATCAAATCACCATCTGGGTCGGACAGTTTATAACAAGAAACAGAGTCAAGCTGAGACACCTGCTTGTACAGCCTCATCCATGGCAACTGCTGGTTGTTGATGACAGAAGACTTGAGGGCAGCCACTGATGTGGGTCCCCACTCCCTCCTGCATATGGACTCCCACAGTGCATCAGAGCTTGTGAAGGACCTGAACTTTCTACAGGTCATGGAAAAGGAGAGAATTGATTCAATAGGAAGAAGAAGCAAGATTGTGAAGAGATGGTCTGGAGTTAACTTAACTATTGCTGGTTGTGATGATCCATTAATACTGCTGCTGCTGCTGCCGCCAGTATCACTCGTGAATGAAGTAGTCATATCCTCGATATGGCTATTGCTCACTAAATCTTGTGAATTGCTTTTTCAGCAAAGGGAAGAGAGCTCTGAACTGGGTTTTGTGTTGTTTTGTGGATCTGTACCTGTTCAACTGTTGTCCTTACCAAAGAAACGGTAAAAAGAGAAGATTTTGTCTTGGCTCTTGCCAGAGAAATGGTAAAAATTGGGTCTTTTGTCACGTTGGGTAGGGAAAAAGATTGAATCTTTAGATGCCTTGTCTTATTCTGTATGATTGAAATAATGATAAATTATTCTTCTTCTGGAAAGTGATGGATTGGATTGTAGGCATATTAGGATAGCCCAATGTCATTTGTCTGACTGGTGAAACGATCAATCTATTAAGGATTTAGCTTGAAGTTGGCAAAAATCTATGGTAGATTCAATCAAACTCGTAACTTCAAAAGTCATAACTCTTTTAATTAATTTAAGTCCGCACCTTAGAAAGTAATTAAAAGACAGATTGAATTGTTTAAATCCAACATAAAAATAAAAACTCTACTTGCAACTTCCCCAAAAAAGGATTACTCAAAAAATGAATAAACAAATTAAACAAAGCACCACCTTACTACTAGCAAAATTAAGTAAACAACTGGAGGGTTTTGTAGTGTAGTTCCATGTTTGGAATGTTGCATAGAATTTTCAATATTGCCTTGAAGAAAAGTCACTCAACTGGGTCCTCTAATGCTGTATAATTGCAAGAAAAATGAGACCTCAAAACGCATCAATGTCATTTTTCATTTACACATCATGGTAGATCAATCCCTTTCAGATTCGGATACTGATCCATAATTCAGAATAATGGAGTAAATCTTTGTCATGGCAAATTTATGTGTATGGCTGGGAAAGTTACCCATCACTTCATAAATTGGCATTGCATTAGAGAGTCTGCATTATCGAGAACATTAACCTTGACTTTTCCAACTTCAGCCACAATAAATACAAATTCATATATCCAGATTATCTCATAATAGGAGACTTGAGGATCAAAATGTTAGCTGCCCTATACTAGAGCAGATGCTGAAATCACAGAAGGGTTAGTTGATTATCCTCGCATTAATAAGTTTATGGTGGAAAAAGAAAAAGAAAAGAAAATCAACGATACATCCACACATCCTTTTATTCGGTGCTCAACAGAAACAAGTTAAGGATTCTAAGAAAGATGAAACCTTGATTAACTTCCTGAGAGTGAAAAGATTATTTTTGAAGGCTGTGTACTTGGCCTTTATTTATAAGTTTTGATACAGCGGCCTTGGCTTCCTCTAACGTTTCGACAGAATGCCCCACCTCAAATGATATCCTCTGTATGTTGAACTACAAATAAGAAAAAAGTAGAAAATCATCACTGAAAAGAAAATAGAAGAAGATATAAAAGCTAAGCAAGGAGTGAAACTAAAACAATGAAGATATTTACCTGTGTACCTTGACGGACACGGATATCAGTTCCTTTACTGTCTATGGATATGAAAGCAGCGTCATCTACCTCCAATTCAGTAGACAATAACTCCTTAAGGGGTTTTGAATATGATGCATTCAGTTCCTGTGACAAGTACCATTTATCAGACCAATCAAACTCATGGTAGATACTAAGTCAACATATGTGCACTTCAAGCATGGCATAGATGGCTTCAGAAGCCATAAGAAGAATACACATCATATGAGCAAATATAATCAGCTAACAGGTCATAAATTAGAACAAGCCAGGATTTCCACGAGCTCAGACTTAAAATGGTCACAGTATCAATATGATTCCACTCCAAAATATCATAATGTTAGCAATGCTGATCTGTCTGTTGTTAGCAATGTTGATCTGCCTATAATACCTAAGCCTATTAAGACATATGTACGTAGGGGTAAGATACGTAAAGGGCAACCTGCCACTTATACAGGTTGTTATCAGGTTGTTATAGTCGGTTATGGAGAGAGAATGTGTAATAGTGAATATAGAGTCGTACTATGAGGGAAGAAAGTGGTTTTTATGATTATAAGGAATTCCTTTGGCCTGGAACCTTTCCAGGAGGGAACCTACTCCTGTATTCTCTTCTACATATGTAAATAATACAATCTCTATATCGTTCTCTTGAGAGACCCAACTAGGTAGAGAATGTATGCAAACTAGAATGGTGGCTAGAGATCTGCAGTGGAGGTGTCTCTTAGGAGACAGGAATCGTCCCTCTCAGCCCAAGAGGGAATGATTAAGTCACATGACACCACCTTGAAGGATCTAAGAACACTGCTTAGTTCCTTGATGGCCAGCATAGAGACGCTTGCCAAATCCCAGAATCTTTTGCAGTCGGAGTTGAGGGATGGGTTTCAGTCTTTGATGGCAAAGAACCCATAGAAGCAAAACGTGGGAAGTGAAGTAGAGGGTCCTCCAGCGTTTACCCACCACGCATTGTCCTCTACAGGTGGCAACAGACCCGCGCAACATGCGTCGAACACTGCTGGTGGCAAAAGACTTGCAAGTGGCTTGCAGGGGACTGGTTCCCGCCAGCAGGGGGACCATAGTTCCTCAACCTCTACATAACGTGCATGGGAAGAATATAGAAATGTAGCACATCAGGTCAATTTACCAACTTTCCACGGTGAAGACCCATTTACATGGGTCATGCGAGCTGAATCATATTTTATGATTCACAAAATTCCTCCTAAGCTGCGCCTATCGATGGTCCAGATTTGCATGGAGGGGACAACGTTGTATTGGTTCACGACTCTATGAGAGTTCGATCCCTGCATGACGTGGGAGAGATTCAAACGTTCCTTGTTTGAACGTTATGGAGAAAAGAATGAGGGTGATCCGAATGAGAAATTGAAGTCAGTGGCTCAACATGGGTCGGTGGAAGGGTACATCCACGAGTTCTAGAGAGTGGCATCGCAAATAGCCAACTTTCCCGAAGAGTGGTATACAAGTTGTTTTCTAGGAGGATTACGTGAAGAAATTAAGAATCGGTTCCAAACCCATGAACCTATGTCTCAAGCTCGGCACATGATTGTCACACATAAGGTGGAGAGAGAGCCGATTGGTGAAGGAGTAATCCGACCAGGGAAGTGCAAGAACAAGCATGTAGTTTCTCCCGCGGGTTATGGGTATCGGTAAGGTAATTTTGCTGTCGAGCGCCCAGTTCCGACAAATAACACAGTTGTAAGCAATAGGAATGAAGTTAAAGAGATGCCTTACAAGTCCCGCAACCCTATGACAAAGGGGAGTCGGCAGGGTAGTTCCAAATGCAAGGGAACGAGGAACCCAGCTTACGAGCAGCTGATGGAGAGAAGGGCAAAGGGACTACGTTTTAAGTGTGGTCAAACTTATGGCCCACTTCATCGTTGCCCTGACAAAGAATACAAACTTATCGTTTGGGAGGGAGAAGAAGAAGAGGTAAATAGAGTAAGTAAGTAGGAGACAACAGTGATAGAAGAGCAACTAGAAGATTGGGAATTGGTGTGTAATTTGGAGGAGTTCAGTGAAGTAGGGAAGGCTCAAACTTCACCCACAAGGACTATGATCTTGATGGGTAAGTTGAACGAGATGCCCATTTTAATTATGGTGGATAGTGGAGCTAGTCACAATTTTGTGTTTGGTAGTTTGGCTCAGGCAGTAGGAATTCCCATTACTCCAACTAAAACTTTCGAAGTAAAATTGAGCGATGGACATAAGTCTTTCTCACAAGGGATTTGCAAGGAGATAAGATTGAAATTGAATGGAGTGGAGTTTAATGTAGGTGCTTATGTTTTCGATACTGCAGGACTTGATTTGATTTTAGGTGTTGCATGGTTGGAGAAACTAAGAGTGGTGAAGGTTGATTGGAAGAAAATGTGCATGACTTTCGACCAAAGGGGGGCAGAAGTTACTCTGCAGGGGGTTAACGTCCAGGGCTCTTCTCCTCATGCTCTGCAACAAATATTCAAGCATCAAGAAGTGGAAGTAGAAAGGTTATTGTGGTCAATGGGAATCAGTGGAAACTCATCTGAACAAATGGGTGACTTAAGTGTAGAGCAACAAGAAGAATTAAGGGTTGTTCTGTCCAAGTTTCATTCTGTTTTCAAATAGGCGAGGGAGCTACCACCTAGGAGGGCTAATGATCATGTTATTAATCTAAAGGAAGGAGCAGAGCCTGTTAATAGTCAGCCCTATAGGCATGCCCATCGCCACAAGGATGAGATTGAGAGATAGATTCAAAATCTATTGGAAACCGGTATCATCGGACCTAGTATCAGTCCATTTTCAAGTCTCGTAATCCTTGTCAAAAAGAAAGATGGGTCATGGTGGATGTGTGTAGATTATAGAGCTTTGAATAAGCTCACGGTACCCAACAAATTTCCTATTCCGATTGTAGATGAGCTGATGGAAGAGTTACATGGGGCTAAATATTTTTCTCAGGTTGACTTAAGGTCGGGATTTCATCAAATCTGGGTTAGAGAAGAGGATGTTTACAAAACAAGTTTCCGGACTCATGAATGACATTACGAGTACTTAGTTATGCCCTTCGGACTCATGAATACACCCGCTACATTCCAAGCTACCACAAACTCAATCTTTAAACCCTTGTTACGTAAGTGTTTTTAGTTTTCTTCAATAACATCTTGGTTTACAGTTCAGATTGGGAAAAACACAAGCAGCATTTGGTTTGGGTGCTGCAATTATTATTGGACAACCAATTGTTGGCCAATAGGTAGAAGTGCATATTTGGACAGCAATCCGTGGAGTATTTGAGCCATATTAACTCTTGTGATGGGTTAGCTATGGACCCGTCAAAGATCAAGAGTATTTTGGAGTGGCCTATTCCCAAAAATGTAAAGGGAGTAAGAGGGTTCCTTGGTCTCACAGGATACTACAGAAAATTCGTACAAGATTATGGTAAATTTGCTAAGCCACTTACAGAACTCACTAAGAAAAATGGGTTCTGTTGGGGAAAGGAGTCCCAAGAAGCTTTTGAAGAGTTGAAGAAAAGAATGACTACCTCACGGGTCTTAGCCCTACCTAATTTTTCTAAGCAGTTTTCAATTGAGTGTGATGCTTCGGAAAGGGGTTTGGGTGCTGTTTTAGTACAAGAAGGTCGTTCCTTGGCTTATTTCAGCAAAGAACTGGCTGAATCTACTTTTTCTAAATCTGTTTATGAGAAGGAAGTACTGGCAGCAGTGATGGCAATCCAACATTGGAAACATTTTCTAACGGGGAGACACTTCAAGGTCTACACTGACCATAGAAGTCTGAAACATTTATTAGATCAGCGTATTCCTTCGATTGATCAACAATGTTGGCAAGCCAAGTTGTTGGGTTTATATTTTGAAGTCATCTATAAACCCGGGAAACAAAATGGAGCTGCGGATGCACTTTCTAGAGTAGAAGAAGACAAATTACTGTTCTCGGTCATTTCAACCCCATCTTGGCTCAACATGGATGTGGTCCGAAGGGAGGTCAAAGAGGATGCAAGGTTAAAATCACTTATGACAGCTCTGTCACAAAACCCAAATTCCAGACCTGATTATCACCTACAGGATGCTTTGCTATTCTATGAAAATAGGTTAGTCCTCTCATGCACCTCAACCTTAACTCCCAAGTTTCTACAAGAATATCATGCTTCACCTTTGGGGGGACATTCTGGCTTCCTAAAGGCCTACAAGAGGCTGTCTGGTGGACTGTTTTGGTTGGGGATGAAGTCAACTATACAGAAGTTTGTTCGTGAATTGTTATATGTCAGAAAAACAAATACAGGGCAATGTCCCCAACAGATCTCCTCCAACCTCTACCTATTCCTAAGCTTATTTGGGATGAAGTCTCAATGGACTTTATTTCGGGGCTCCCAAAATCTCATGGTTATAATGGTGGTAGTGGACCGTCTATCAAAGTATGCTCATTTTCTGCTCCTCAAACACCCCTACACAGCTAAATCAGTGGCAGAAACATTTACCCAACATGTGGTGAAATTGCATGGCATTCCTAGCTCTATATTGATAGAGACCCACTTTTTGGAAAGAGTTATTCAAACTACAAGGGACAGTCCTAAAGATGAGCTCTTCTTACCATCCTCAAACGGATGGAAAAACGGAAGTGGTTAATAGATTGTGTAATAGGGAATATAGAGTCATACTATGAGGGAAGAAAGAAGTTTTTACGATTATAAGGAATTCCTCTGGCCTGGAACCTTTCCAGGAGGGAACCTACTGCTGTATTCTCTGAATCTCTTCTACATACGTAAATAATATCTCTATATCTTTCTCTATCACATAATTAGCTCAATCTTGTTCAAAATTCACACACAATCAAGGAAAGATACCAAATGAAACTCAAATTTGTCAGTACAAATTTTACATAATAAAATGCTACTTTCTGTTTTGTAATGTATGAAATAGAGAGAATAGAACGTGAACAAAAACATACACATTTATGATAAGCTTATGTCCTCGAAGCCTGCATATCCTCACAAGTAACTAGCAAAAAATGGTAGTTTCCCTATAGCAAAGACATATTATTTCCTTTGTATCTAGTTAAATAGCTAAACAACCTCTAGTACCAAACTTGGGTTTTTGATAGTGTAAATGAAAGGAATAAAGACCGTATGTATATCAACTTTGCAAACAAGGCCCCAGTTTTTCAAGCACTTCTTAAAAGCATCCTAGTTTTCTCGATTTAACAAATAAGGACTGCTAGAATGAATTTCAGCTTCTGAGTAAATTATACAAATTAGAGCATGTATCTGCATCTTTCTTGATTGTGGAATCTCTAACATTAAAGTATCCTAGAACAGCAGAAGTCCAATAAAACAGAACAATTTTCTTAATAACAATTTTCTTAATAAGTAAACAAATATCAAGACAAGAGACACAACCATCAACAATGAAAACTGGTCAAAACTGAAACCAGACCTTGAGAATTGGTTCTCCACCATCAACAGCAATCTTGTCAGGTTGAAGGGCCTCATATTCCTTGACATCAACCCAAGCAACAGTGCCAAAGCCTCCTATAAAATATATATCACTGACCATTGACATATGTTAGTTCCTGAAATCATAATGGAATTGCAGGAATGGGATTTTTAATTCATTTTGACAAGTTTGTTATGAAAAAATATAAACACTCAAGTGTGTTTATTTAATCGAATGTGCCTTGTAGAAAGTTGATCTCAGGACAACTAATATGGGAGTTGTACCAAAATTCAGGGTCTTAGGCCACTCAGCGGGCATTGAATTGGAAATTTACAGTAGTCAGTCAGTAACAGTTCTCTGGCACACACCGTGCTGCCACTGACTGCTCAATATTTGTTTTATTAATTTCTCTCCATATATCAATGGGTCCCATAACCACGCAGCTAAAAGTGCCAAATGACGAAAACTTTAGCAAAAAAACAATGAAATTCCATAGCCTTAGACAGATTATGATACTATAGAGCAAACCTTATTTTCTGCATCCTAAAATAGTAGAAATTTCCCCATTGTTGGGAAGGCCCTTGTTGATGCTTTGATATATACTGCTTGTGAGCCCACTCCTGATTACAAAACGTCAAAATGTGGCAATTGAGACTAAAATTACAGAAACAAAATGACACACAGCAGAGAGCACATTATACAAACTAAAGCTTGGGATTAATTTCAGAAATAAACCCATATGACTGCAGAGGCTTGCAACTGGATCAACTGGAAAATGTGTTCTCTTAATAAAGGTAATACTTCCATATTTGACAGGCAACAATTGCAAATAGGCAATGCATCAAATGTTCCAACAAAATGCTAAAGAATCACTAGTGTTGTCTCACATTCATCTGCTTTCGGGGAAACAAAATTGAAATACTTAAATACAACAAACCATGTTTCAAGCATATGTCACAAGGTATATAAGTGTTCAAATGCACAGATATGTGTGCTTGTGTGTGCATGTGTGCAACGGTTTATGAGTGTGAGAGGGAGAAATAAAGGGATGTGGAGATAGGGAAAGGAAGGGGAGACAAGTAATACTTGTTGATGTTCTGGAAGCGGGAAGACATCACCAAAGATTGTTACTCTTGCATTTGACAATCCACTCCAGCCAGGTATCTAACCAATCTCACAGGTCATAAAGTGCATATTCAGAGCAAGCTAAACCAAGAATTTTGAAGTATGAACAAAAAGATAACTAACCTGTACGACAAGTGAGCATCTAGGGTCTGTTAACAAATTTCTTGTATGGATGGCCAATGGGGAAAACGAAAATATTGGATCTGCATGTGGAAAATAATGAAATTAATCATGTCATAGGCTGAAACATAAGAACAGTCAATTTCATCATGAAAATGGAGATCACGGGTAACTGATCTAATGTTATACACTAACAAACCCACCAGCTAAACAGCCCAAAGCATCTGAAATATTCATAGATTTACAGGATATCATATTCCAAGAAACCCCCTAAACATATGAAGTTCATTGTGTCAATTATCTGCATCAAATTTTATTGTGAAGATAAAGGACCACACGTGAATCACATGCAGAAAGACTTCAATGACTTACGTCCTGTTGAATCAGGTGCAAAATCTACTAGGGAACCAAATGGATACCCATGTCGCCTATGGTGCATTCGAGACATCACAGTGCACAGATGAGCAAATCTGGCCTTAATTCCAGGAAAAAGACAGGTATTTAGAATATTCAAAATAACTGCAACAGAAGACCTCAGATCAAAGAGCAGCCTTTACCTGCTCCATCAGATTTCGAACAGCCAAGGCTGGTGGAGGTAAGCCATGAGCAGTGGTTGCACTCTGCACTCCGCCAGATATTGGAGTTCTAAAAAGTCCAGCTCTAGTTCCACCACTTGTTCCACTTCCAAGAGGGACCGCAAGTGATGACTCTAGCTCTATTACTTCCTCTGCATCCTTTTCACCATTTTGAGCTTTTATGAAATCCTTCATGATATGAGAGAGTTCATCAATACCAAGGCAAAATAGTGAGTAGTCACATCCATTAATTTCCTATTTCACAGGAAACGATATATTTCAAAAATCATAAAGGGAAACACTTAATTCTGATCAAAGATAGCAACATACTCCCAGCATAGTTTTGCCAATATCTGAAGACAAAAATGGATGAAAATTGATAGATCAACTATAGCTGTTCCCAAGCACCTAACTGTCACAGAAGCTTGATTGATTATTGATAATTACAAACTTAAATAAAATCCCTTTCTTTTAGATCCCAAAAGAACTTTCAGAGTAGTATGTCCATAGTACTTGCATCTTATTCACTCTATCGACCACTACAATTGGGGGAGAAAAGAACATTAATAAAATCATGACAATTCAGATTCATTCAGTATACATACTCTGAAGTCTAAAATATCTCAAATTGCATAACATTAATCCACTAGAAGATATATAAAATTCAATGTAAAAATAAAATCATACAAATACAAATTCTTGTACTCCCCCATCAATCTAAGCAACCCGGTACAAACTTCTAGAAAGAAAAAAAATCTTTTCCAGTTCCAAGTTCTCGACTTCCACCCAATAATGCCTACTTAACAAACTTCACGACAATATCCAAAGTACATACACAAACGTCAAGTCTCCTGCTTTTCTCAATTCCCTCGCAATACAAAATTAAAATGACACCATCCAACACAGATAAAAGGAACCAAAAGACAACAAATGAGTAAGCTGGGCAACTCATTTACAAGCTAAGATGAGTGTCCGTGTGTGATCACCTGGGACAAAGGCAGAGACTCGTGAGAAACAAAGGCGAACCCATTATTGAAGTCCTTCTGATCTTCACTCTCACCACTCGGCAGCCCATGAGCATGAACATGAACAAGAAGGCAGGTAAAACGAGGAGTTCCGGCAAATTCAAGAGACCCAACACGCTTATGGACTGGTTTCACCGAAAATGAACAACAAGATGATGAAGACGAAGAAGAGGGAATGTTCAGAATTGGACAAGTTTCCGGCAATCTAGAGGTGAAAAGTGAGCTCCAGACAGCCTCCATGGTGCGTAGGAAGTGGAGGTTTAGTGAGGGTTTGCTAAAAGATTTTGATACCAAAAATAAAAATAAAAATAAAAAAAGACAAGAAAATGACAGCAAAGAAAAGAAATATAAAAGGAGAATATATATTTTATGTTATTATTTTTAATTTAAAACTTTTAAAAAAGAACGTAATGTAATTGAAAATAAAAAATATGTTCATTGATTAATGTTATTATATAGAAATGAACATGAACTATTAAATAGAGAATTTACATTGAGTTTTACTTAAATTGGAAATTCTTTTACAAAAATAGGGTTTGAATTTATTAAAATTATAATGATTTTATTATTTATTTTCATTTTAAATCCATTTTCCTTTGTAAAAAGTTTAATTCAAATTTCTTTATTAAAATTAATAGCTATAATTTCAATTAAATAAAACATTTTTAGAGATTGTCTTCTTTTAAATACAAATTAAACCTAAAATTTTTGCTTTTTAGATTAATTATTTATTTTTTTACTACTTTAAAATGGCTCTAAATTAAATTGTTGAATATTTATTTATATGCATGAAAATATTATATGAATAAAATAACTCTACGTAAAAAAAAAACAATATCATCATCATCATCCAGTCCGAAATCCCGCAATGAAGCGGGATCTGGGGAGGTCCGATAGTACGCAGTCTTACCCTTACATAATAGAAAGGCTGTTTTCGGTGGACCAATAATGCAAATGAGACAAATATACGAACGATGCAGGTTACAAAAATACAAACAGAAAATAAATGAAAATATAAATAATGAAAATACAAAAAAACACTAAATAGAAATAATAACGCAAAAAAAACTCAAATCTCAAGATATAGCTAAAATAAATTCAAGTAAGACTAATAATACTAATCACAAGAAATAATAATAATAATAATATACTAATAAGTAATAAGATAATACTACTACTGATGTTGCTGCTAATAATAATAATAACTAATACAAAGACAAGGAGGAAAATAAGGCTCTAAATACATTTTTTTATAAAGAGTATCAGAATTTATCTACCCATATTTGTAATATCTTTACTAAAAATACTCAAATTTCATATACCCCCAAATATTCTCTAAGTATCTGAGCAACGTAAAGAACAACAAATGCACAAAATAATAATTGAAGCGACGAAGAAAAGTAATAGTCAAAACTGTTGAAAAGAAAGGAAAGAGAGAAGGTTATGAACAAATAGAAATTGATATTCAAACAACAGTATTATCACCAAACCATCTGCACTCCTAGGATTTGTAAAAATAAACTTATTTTAATTTTAAATTTGAATTCAATCAAAATTTAAATTTAATCACTTTTCATAATTATCTTAGGTTAAGAATAATTAAGTTTTCTATTAAAAATTTAGAAAAAAAAAGTGAAAAAAATCTCTATGAAACCCACCCTAGTAATCTATAGCTACACCAAAGTTGAAAAGTAGCAATTGAGCCATCAAGAAAATAGGGTACCCAGCTCCAACCCACTCTCTATCTAAAGGCCAGCCATTTACTTTTCATTTTCTTTTTTTCGCTTTTCATTGTCACTTTCAAAAAGGTCTAATGTAACATCATTATGGCAAATCTTGGTTTCTTGTGATGAACGCATAGTTTAGCTTTGAAATATCTACTTCTCCTCAACTTTCTTTAAACACAAGCAATTTTGTCTTCCTGCATTGTTGGGTAGTTCAACACCTCTTTATCTGTTTCCACTTACTATCTCAAGTTGGTTGGCTCTAATTTAACTTTGATTTCCTCAAACAATCATATGGTTCAGTAATATGAAACCTTTTTTCAATTTCCAGATCACTAAGGCTCATTTCAAACTAGCTCAAGATCAGTACTTCTTTTAACTGTATAGGATTCTTCTTTTTCTGTTTAGAGCTTGAAAGTTCGAATCTTTTGCGAAAAATTTTGTAGGGACATGCTTGTTTTCTGGTTTTGGAGGCGGGTGAAGTCAACTTTCATTGTAGTTTTCATGGCTTTATACGATGGATCTGACAGAATTTTATTCAGATAGCTAGTGAAGATCGGAAGTTTGTGTTAAGAAAGTTCTGCTGCAAAATATTTGACAGCACTGAACTGCAGAAAAATGAGATCAAAGTTTTCTTTAATTAGTTCAGGTTATTGCTTATGGACTCTAGTTTTAGCAATGAGTCTAATGCTTTTAATGGCTATACCAAGATCATGGTTTCTTGATAATTTTTCTATTACTACTACTACCATAGAGATCGTACAATCTCCATTGATTCTCCCATCAAAAGGGAAAGGCTTCCCTCCTGTTCTCGCTTATTGGATCTCTGGTACTGATGGAGACAGTAAGAGGATCTGGAGGCTGTTGAAAGCAATTTATCATCCAAGAAGCCAATATCTTTTGCATCTTGATTCTGAGGCATCTGAGCAAGAAAGGGGAGATTTGGTTCTTTTAGTCGAGTCTGAGAGCACGTTTCGAGCATTCGACAATGTCAATGTTGTTGGCAGAAGCTATGCCATTAACCAGATGGGAGCATCTGCTCTATCTGCTGTACTTCATGCTGCTGCATTGCTTCTCAAGCTTAGAACAGATTGGGATTGGTTTATCAACTTAAGTGCCTCTGATTATCCCCTTGTGACTCAAGATGGTACATGCTACTTCGAGTTTATGTGAATTTAGATTATAAGAGCTTAGTTTGTTTGTAAGATCATTGAAATGAATTGAGCTAAGCTGTTAGTATATTGTTTTACTCTTTTCTGATGTTCTGAGCTAGCTAAAGCTAACAATCAATGACATATTCTTCAGAGCGGAAAGATTGTTAACTAACCAATTCGCCTTTTCGACAGATATTCTCCATGCTATCAGCTCCTTGCCAAGGGATCTCAACCTCATTGATTATGCTAATATCAGTGACTGGAAAGAGTATGCTTTATTCGAATCATCCATTCTTCAAGCTCTTACCTATCTTATGATAATTGAATTGATCATCTAAATTTGAGTCAATCTACATCTTTTTTGCAGGAGAAGAAACATAAACCAAATTGTTGTAGACCCCAGTTTGCACCTTCAAAAGAAAAGTCACCTTTTCTATGCTGTAGAGACAAGAACTGAACCAGATGCTTTCAAGATCTATGGAGGTCAGTATTATGAATTGGTAAAAAGCTGAGACAAAATTTGCAGAACCTAGTGAAGCATGATCGTCTAAGGCATTGAACCCATATGATAATTCTCAGAATGCTGTTCTTTACAGGTTCACCTAGGGTGTTCCTTACAAGATCTTTCATGGAGTATTGCATACAAGGATGGGACAACCTCCCCAGGAAACTAGTAATGTACTTCAGCAACACGGCATCTCCAATCGATTACTACTTCCACACAGTCCTCTGCAACTCTCCTGAGTTCCGAAACACGACACTGAAAACTGATCTGAGGTTCAACATCCTGCAAAGCTCTGCAGAAGATGGGGAAGGATCACCGTTTGACAGGATGCTTAATAGCCAAGCTGCATTTGCAAGACCCTTCAGAGAAGGAAATCCGGTGCTTGACATGATTGACGAGCACGTCCTAAACCGTGCACCGAATGGAATCGTGCCCGGAAAATGGTGCCTGGATGATGAAATGAGAAATAATACAGAAAGCTCAAAAGCCGAGAAGAAGCCATGTTCTTCTAGTTGGGGAAACATTGACATCCTGAACCCAGGTTCTTATGGTACCAAGCTTGGACTTGCCTTGTCTAAACTGTACAATGAAAGGACACAGGAAAATCAGTGTGATCCATAGTTACAAAAGTCCCGAGCTACATGAAAAAGAAACAGAAAGAACACCATCATCTCTAGGAACTTGAACTTGGACACTGATCCTAACTTTTAACACAAAAACTTATTCTTTTTTCTCTGAATCCTTTAACCTGGAGCACTGAGAGCAACTTCAGGATCATTTGGACTGCTGCTGTAGGGGTAAGAGATCATACATGGAAAGAATGACTCAAATCGGTCATTTCCAGGATCCAGAATCTTTCTTCAGTTCAATGTTCCCAAGAGCATGGACCTAGCCTAGTTGGATTATATCTCGAGTGTGTGTAATATGTTCATCCCTACATTGATTGTGTGATTCTTTTGTTTCTTAAAGTGTGCGTCCATATCAACGAGGCATTTTATCTGAATACGGACTCGTTCGATCTGGGTGATCTGTAGTTTTTCTAAAGCTTTCAAGCACAAAGCAGGCCTTGCGTTCGAGTTTTCTGCAAACTTCTCCAAATGCTATTAGCCCAAGGATAGCATCACGCGGCCCAAAATTCACAAGACAGGTTTAAAGGAATCCAACTTTAAACTAGTTTGGGCCTGCCAAAAATATCATGATTTTTTTATTTTAAAAATCAAAATAAATTAAGTTAGATAAGGTCGAACCGAGCTCGGGCTAGGCTCTAATGCCCGAATGTAATCATACTTTAAATTGCTTGGACCTCAAGTTGGAGGACAAATTAGGCTTAATCCAACCTGAATTCCAATGCCATGCCTAATGTTGAGAAAAAAAGCAAAACTTTCAAGATGCTATGTCGACCTGGGCTCGACTCGAGGCCCAATCTATCTTTGGACTACCCAACTTAAGCCTAGGCTCAACTTTCTATTTAAAAAAAAAAATTAAAATGACATCGTTTTATTATTACCTATCGAATCTTCGATTGGGCCAGATATGAGCAGCTCGAGCTCAACCTCAGGCCCAATCAACCCCTACCTAGCCTTTTAACTTCGAGTCAGAACCTTGTCATATCTAATTGTTAGACTTAAAGCCTAAAACATAAATATTTAAAAAAAATTAGGTTCAATTCAAATTTTAAAAATCAGATCTCTTATTTTAGTTATAATATTCTTATTATATTTCATTAAATCTTATTTATATATTTATATAAATCTCACGTAAACATACGGATAAGATTTAGCGAAAAAGAATTCAACCGGAATAAATGGAATAGAATATTTGATTTGCAAATTTCGATCAACTCGGTATGAACTCATTAAATATCATCCGGCAAGGGCCAAAAAACACAGAACTATTCAACTTGACATAAGCAGCACCACATTCATGCCACGTGCACATCAAAAGCTGTAGAATCTGACTGTACACTTGAGAAAGTACCAACAATGGTACCAATCTCCACTTTGTATGGTCAACATTAGAGCTTCTTCTCCACAAGTTGTTATTTGCAGATTTAATGGTGGATAAGTTGTACAGAGTTAATATTTCCAACCACCACATACAAGATAGCCTATCTCTTCACAAACCCCACTTATTGATGTTGATATAACTATTGGTTGGGTTCAGATTTCATGCTTTGACTATGATGTTTTTATTATGCTTTATTAAATCTTATCTATGTATTTATGGAGATCTCATATAAATATATAGATGAGATTTAATACAACAAATTAAAATAATGAAATTGGAAGAGAATTTGATATGATTATTAGTTAGGTAGTACTACTATGATTAAAATTTTTTAATAATTAAAAATAATGAGTGTTTATGTATTAAATAATCAAATATTAAAAAAATCTTAATTTCGTTAAGAATTTTGATTAGATAGTGAGGATACTCATTGTATTAGATTTTACTATAAGTTAATTGGGTTGAATTAGTTGCTTAACTTTGAATTACAAATATATAAGAATGATAAGTTAGTTTGAATTCGATCTGTTTTGATTTAAAGTCAATGATTAAGCTTAATTTGATTGAATTTGGGTGTTCATAACCTTTTTAAAATGATCAATTATGATAAATCAGCTAGTCCAAATCAACTTAACTTAAAGTAAACACATTAAATAAAGTTTAAATCGAATTATTTAAAATTAAATGTTGAAGTTTAAAATTATTTTTAAATTTTCAAATTTATGCAATTTATTATCATCAGTATCAATTCGTTAAATAATTTATTAAATAGATGTAATTGATGAGTTATTATATATATATCTAAAAATTTGTTTAATATTAAAAAAATAGAACATGGTAGATTAGCATACCAATTTACTCATTATAGCTAACTATTATTTTTTAAAATAATGTATCTAGCTAGCGCCCCCTAGGGGGTGGTTGAGTTGATAAAATGAGAGAGAATAAGGCCAAAAGGTCCTGTGTTCAAATCCCCTTATATGCACTATTTCCATCGAACCTGTTGTACAATGTCTGCTTAATGCAGAGTACTCAGTTGACACGATTTGCAGACTATTGCGTCAATCTAAAAATTTAACTGGTGCGTATCTAAAAGCTAGTAGTTTTTCCATTCCAAAAAAAAAAAAGGATCTAGCTAATTATTTTTACAAATTCTTTAAAGAAACCTATGGTTTTAGATCAATCTTTAAACTTATTCACTACCAATAATCTTAAAGCATAAAAAATTTTATTAAGCACTTACCTGCACTTACCTTCTCATCACTTCACCTCTAACTCTTTTTTTTTTTTTTCTTTTCTTTTCTTTCCATTGGATTCTTATGACAACTTTAAACTCAATCCACACCCACCATTCCCACCCCACCAACACTATCTCCATACCCCTCAGGTCTCACCAAGCTCAATTTAGTCCTCACATTAATGAATTCAATATCAAATCTTGGGTGTGATATCTTTCATGGAACAAAATATCAAAAACCTAATTATGAGCCAATTTGTGATGATGTCATCTACTTTTGTGCATATTTTAAATACTTGTTCACATGTTATATGGTCTTAAATGAGGAGCTATTTGTCCTATAAAGAGATGCCTTTTAATTTCACATCAAATAATTTGCTCCACTTATTTTGTTCTATTAGATCTCATCCATATATTTATGCGGGGTCCACATAAATGTATAGATAAGATTTGATGAAACATGATAGAAATACTATAATTAGAATAGGAGATCTAATTCTTTTTAACCTAAACGCATCACATAAACATGTGATTCTTGTTTTTCATGATGTACGACACTATTTTGCCAATATCAATATTTTGATGAAAATAATAAAGATAAGTACGCAGTTGAACGTTTTAATGAAAATAATAGAGATAAATACATGAATAATAAAATATAATTACTTTCAAATTATAGAATTATATTTTAGCTGAGACTTAAGTTTAAAAGAATGTTTTCAAATTTTAACTATATGAACTAATAAGTTAAAAGATAAAATTATAATTTTCACCTTTTAATACTATATAAAATTCTTATCCACTTTTTTTTTCATATATTAGAACCACATATCATAATTATTAAAGTATCTTTTAAACAAATTATGATCATTTTAAAAAAAATTTTAAGCATGAAAAGATAGAACACTTGATCAATCATAATCTTCAACAATTATACATGAGCTAACTCTAAAAATTAGATTACTTACATAGACATGTCATTTTCTTGATTGAAAGATATTTTTAACTCATCCAATGAAATTAGACAATCTTACTCATATGTGTCACATCATAGACCCCTACAAGTAAACCCACATTTAAACTATGCAATAAGATCATATCATGTCAAAAAATTAAAGATTGAAATAAATCAAAACCCACCACTTAAATCAATATATTAGACACAACTTGACAATTTATGTTGTTTTAAATGATTATGGTTTGATTTGTTTAATTAACAATGATAATAATCTAAATATTGTTACACACCAATTGATTCATATTTAAGGCGACACACAAGAGTTGTGAAGCTACACACTCTAAAATGATTCTACTCCCTACAACATTAAAAAATGGTCACAACTCACAAGAGTACATTGTTTTTTGTTTTTTTTCAAATGCCTTGAAATTCTAGAAAAATATCATAATTGAAAATGACCTAACGTGTAACAACAAATTCATTTGCACATCAAACGAAAACGGCGTTGCATCAGGACTCTGCCCATCCCTCTTTCAAATCTTGCCGTGATCTCTTCAGGAAGTGTTCGAGCTTGGATGATAGGGCGGTGATCAACTTGATCGGAACCCCGGAAACCTGCTCTAGACTTCTCAGTTTCTGCCACGTGGCCGAGGTCCTGTCCCCGCATAATTTTACTCCGAGCCAAAACGACGCCGCTAGGCTCACTCTCAACGGCACTGCCCTGCCTAATCTAACCCAACACAAACCGATCGCACGGGTGGCCGATGGAACCACCAAATCTCCATTCAGACCCAGCTTTGTACACCAAATTACGAAGATGCCCTCCGCCTTTGCAACCGGCCTTGGCACGTCTCCGGTCACCGTCGTCTTCACCGGAAGATTCCTTTTTCGGGAAGCGACTACGTTCCGGGATCGAGTTTGTGATCCGGCACTCGAAATGCAAGCCAGCGACAAAGTAGAAGAGCATGAGATCGAGTCCGCCTCCTCTTCTTCTCCCCCTCCTTCTTCATTCTCCGGTGAACAGGAGCGACAGGAGAGTTGTCGTACAGAGGGCGGTCGCGCTCCGGAAAAGCCGAATCCGGTGATAGACTCGCACTCGGAGCAGATCAGCCGCCGGACGTGGCGAGCGACGAGAAAGTTGGCATTGTGAACGTTGAAGTCGCATGCCGAACAAAGAAAAGCAGCGTCGGAGTCGCAGTAAAGAGTCGCTTCTCGGTCACAGAGCTCGCAAACCCTAGATTGAGCCTTCATTGTTGTGCCCTTCTGTTAATGGAAAACAAATGAGGAAGAAAGATCGAGACTCTGAATGTGAAAGAAAACCAAAGAAAAAAAAAGAAGCAAACAGAAAGAGAAACAAAAAAAGAGAAAGGAGAGATCAAAGGAAGACCATAAGATTCTATTGGCTTTGAAAAAGTGAAAAAAAACCTTCCAGAGATACAGAGAGACTAAAACTAAGGAGGAGAGATTTGAGGAGAAAAAGGAAAAGAGAGAAGTCCACAGAGACGTTTCAAAATGAGTCGACGCCGGGTTTTGTGGTGGTGGTGATGGCGGCGATGCTTTGAATATGTGGTGGTGGAGTGCTAGCGGAGAGGTCAGTTTTTAACTTGTGGAAAGTAATAAATAAACGCCTATATACTCTCTGCTGCCACCAGGACAAGATGCTTATTTTGTGCACATAAATCGCTTTACCTCGTTTCCCTCGAACAACCCCCCTTTTTTAATCTTATTTGCACTCTTGGTCCCTCAAACTTTTCTTTTTTTGTTTCTCGCCTTTTTCTTCAATGTACACCAAAGTTAATAAAATGGTCCTAATTATTTAGTTTGCTTGTAGTGGAAAAAATGTCTTTAATATTCATTGCATATAATATAATTTTAATTTTAAATATCTTTAGTTGCACTAAAAAAAGGCTTTTAATATTAATATTCATTATTTATAAAATATTAATAATTTTAAATCTATTTAAGTACTGTTTAATGGATTGAGAGTAAGTCAAAAATAATAAAACTATGATGAAAGATTGGAGTGTGGGGTCTATGCATAAATTAATGAAATTAGAGGGGTTGAGTAGAATATAAAAGAGTATAATAATATTTAAAAGGGGAAAAAATATGTGTGGTTGGCCTTGTGGAAAAATATCTTGTGCTTTTGGCTGTGATTTGAGTCCCACACCCACACAACAACTGAAACCACATCCCCAATTCTCCACCAAGAATTTTTGGGTGACCCACAACAAGACCTCCACGTGTCAACATTTGACCACGTCTTCATCATTCACCAGTCCTTTCCTGACAGTGACACACCGTCCTCACTTGATGTTTCATTCCCTTCTACCCTTTTTGCCCCTGGACTAATATTTTAAAAATAATACAAAAATTTTAAAATTTAAAGGTTCAATTGATGTAAAATTATTATAATAAAAATTAAATTAAATAAAATTTTGAAATAAAATTGAAAAACTATCCTTACTCATTAAAAAGTGAAATTTTAATTAAAAAAGAAACTTTTAAATAAAATTTAATTTAATTATTTTAGTTTATAAAATAATTTTTTTGCAAAAGTAAATAAATAAACTTAAGTAAATTAAAACTTAAAATTAAAATCCGAATAAAAAATTTGGCTTATTCAAATATTTTATGATTAAACGAACATAACCAGTTCTATTTTTTAATCATTATATTTTAAATAATATCATTTATAAATAATGATACATTAATTTTTTACTTTTCATTTACATTACATGTTAAATAATTTATAAACAATATTATTTGAAATAAATTACATTTTGAGTCACGTTTAAATTATTATTATTCATAAATATAAAGATTAAAATTTTGAGATTTACAAATTTAGAATATATTTATTCTATATGTATCAATTTTCTTTTTTACTAAAGTATAATGCAATTAAATCATAATTTTTTTATTATCAGGCATATAAAGACAAATTATACCAATTGAATCATTTCTCATGCTTAACTTGTAATGCTTAAGTTTACCATGTAATGCTTAACTTTTACCACAAGAATTGCTTTTTATTTTTTAATAATTTATATAAAATATATCATATACAATTTATAATACAAAGGCAATGATTTATATTCAATTTTTATTATAAATATAGCCTCTAAAGATTTATTAATTACTAAAAAAGAATTAATTTTTAAGTTAAATTGTTGAGATCAAGTTTAAGATTATTTAGGTTCGAGTTTAACCTGAAATTTTAAATTCCTATCTAAGTATAGGTCCAAACTCAATCTATTTTGATATTTCAGACCGAGTTTTATTAGATTTAGAAGTTTAAAGTTTGATTTATTTTAGGTTAAATTTTATTAATTTTAAAATTTAAAATCAAATTAATGTTATTTTATTCAAATTGATATCATTTTATTAACATTTTCATATTCCAAATCAAGTAATTAAAACTTAAGCTTAGTTTGAAAAAAAAAATTAAGATATATGTTGGACCAAATAAAAATTCTCATCTCTACTTTTATTTTAAAAATACTTTAGTAAAAATAATAAAATAATAAGTAAGGGCCACAAAGGTAAATGCATGAAAAAAAGAAAAAGTATTCAAAATTTCAAAAGAATCAAAGACAACAACAGTACATGGGAAGCTTGACAGAACAGGATTGGCCTCTCTTAAGTACGGCCCACGTTTCTGTTGGATGACGTGGCGTGCCTCAGGCCGTTAAGATATAAGAATGGAGTTAAATTTCACAGCCACAAGCTGGGCTTTGAGTTGCCTCAAAGAGGACTAGAGACAACGTACCATAATAAGCAAGACATTTTCGTCCACGTACGCATTAAAAGTGATGGCGGCCGCCGTACCGCAGTAGTGGTGGTGGGGTGGCGGTGGTGGTAACATCGGTGGTTGCTATTGTTTGCTTCATTTAGAATAATCTTCATTGGTGGGACCAACCATAATTTATGGTAAGTGTATCCATTTAGTAGGCTTTATGATGTGATTATCGCTAATTGGATATAAAGTTTTGAGTGGAATGAAATATAATATAATAGAATAATTTATAATAAAATAGAACATAAACAAATGTAATGTTAGAAAATTTCAACTTAAATGGAGGGAATGAGAAAATTTCAATACTTAAATAAATAGAGTCATGTTTGGTAATTAGTAGATTATATTAGTTGTTGACTGATTCTATTAATGATTAGTTAACAGTAGATTAATATAACTGATTTGATCAGTGAATAATATCAACTATTTTATTTAAAGATGTTTGGTAAAATTAACTATTTAATATTAACTATATGTGTAAAGTGACTTATAAGGACATGATATAGGAAATTTATAAAGACATGAGTATTATATTTTAGTATTTCTTTTAATATTTGAATAAGAATTTAGATAGAGTAAAATAAGTCAACACCATCATTTCAAAATTAGAGGAAAAGCATAAAATGGAATGATAATTCTTTGTATATTATGACTCAAAATTGATATTAATTTAACTTCATAAATTAAAATTAAAAAATAAATTTAAATAATTAACTTATTATTTTTATCATTATCTCTATATCTATTTACATCTATCTATTGGAGTAATTTGTAATAACTTTTAGATATAATAATCATTTAGTCCTTTAGTCTCTCACCGAAGGAAAATGCTCTTCATAAGAGCGTTTTCAAAATAAGATAATTGAGTTCAATCCGCCAACTCAATCAGCTGATTACTAAATACAATTATTAGTGATTTGATATGGTCAAACATTTAAAACCTTGTCAAAAACTGACAAGTCATTTACCAAAACAAGGCCAAAGAAATTGTCTCCAATATACCCACATATAATATAAAATACAAACAATACAAAAATATAAATAAATACATATAAATATAAATATATAAATAATTAATGCAATAAAAATAATGCACTTATAAAATATGTTAAAGGTTAACAATAAAATATAAAATAATTAAATAAATAAACAAATTAAAAAATACAAGTACAGAGTAACTCAAACTTGTCATGTCAAATAAGTAATTAGGTTAATTAAGAAATTAACTAAATAACCAACTAAGAGGTAACCACAACATATTTAACAAAAAAAAGAAAACTCAATTGAGAAAAGTTTAAAATATTTAAAAGAATGCGAATAAACTTTTTTAAGAGAGATTTGTTATTTGATTGGTTCAGTTTAAGTTTATAAAATTATACAAAACCCAACTTGACAGTATAATAATTTCATCTAAATCGATTAAAATGGATGAATATGTGATTATTCAAAATCTAGCTTAATTATTTAATAAGTTAAATTTAAGTTTGTAAAAATTGATGGGATTACAATTATTCAAAATCGGGTTCAATTATGTTTTACAATATTAAAAAAAGATATTTCCTTGGATTTTTATAGCAATTCTCATAGTAATTCAAAGTGTTAGGACTTGAATTTCAGTAACTCAAATTTTAGATCAAATATTTTAATTTGTTAAATAATTTATTTATATTTTGAAAATTTTAATCATTATATTTGCAAGTTTAGTATATTTTTAATTTTTTCAAAAATTTGAACAAGATGTAACATTTCTTACATTTTAATATCTAATCTATTAAAAATGAGATCCTTAAAATAAAGAATTGTTATATTAATTAAAATGATTATTTAAAGACAATAACATACATAAGAATAAGCTTTTGTGTTAGATAAGAGTAAGGTTGTATACTATATGATCTTCCTAGTTTTTGCATCTCAATGAGAATTCAATTAGGTGTTAAGGACAATGACGAACAAATGCGCAAATATGAAAGAATTGCTCTAATAATTAAACCATTTTTAAAAAGTAACATGTTGGATCCCGTTTTTGAAGTCCAACTCTTAATCTTTATCGATTCGTCTTCTTACTCTGATACCAAAAATGTTGGCCCCGGTCCCCGTACGTAATTTATGGTGACTTTTTGTCACCAATTGAAAATTTAATTGCAATAATAATAAATAAATTATACTTGAATTTAAATAAAAGAAAACAATTCTAGTCACGGAAGATTTGTGGTGAGATCATAAAATCATTTCGGACACATAATTTAATTATTAAAAGCAAGATGATTTAATAACCACAATTAACTGTTAATAAAATAATTAATGGATATT
>JAOSBN010000003.1:1173214-1207250 GCA_027563595.1 Erythroxylum suave
ACTCCAAAAATTCCTAATTCATAAATTCTAATTTATTTTCATGCTATATAATTTAATAAAATAAAGAAAATAAAAATAAAATATAAAATCCTAAAATCGGGACCCAACATAACAATTATACAAAATAATGAAGTAGATTGAACACAAATCTTATAAATGTTAAGTACAATATAATATATATGATTTAAAATTTAATTATATATATATTGTAGACTTAAATTAAATTTGCTTAGATTTTAAAATTTTAAATATTTTTAAGTTCAATTTAAATCAAATCTTTTAAATTCGAATTGAAACTCGGACTGAAATATCAAGTTTTGATATAATTTTTCGCATTTCAAAATTAATTTAAAATATAATTAATCTAAATTTATTTTGTTAAATTTGGGCAAAATCAAACTTGCGCTTCTCTTGCAAATGATCTTTGTGCAGTTCCAATACTTGAGGAAGTCTGGCAATTGAATAGTACTAGAATATGCCTCTTGAGTCTGACAGTCTCAAGTGATGATGGGTCGAGTTGTTAATATTTTGGGTTTGCCTGTAGGGCACCCAATATGTTGGCAACCACTACCGGAAGGTTGGGTCAAAATCATCACCAATGGAACAGTTCTGCATGAGTTTACCAGTGGCACGACTGGGGGGCTAATTCGGGATTGCAATGATCAATAGTGTGGAGGTTTCCTCTTCAAGTTCGGAACCTATTCGCCACTAGAGGCTAAGTTAAAGGGAGTTAACGAGAGACTTAAATTAGCATAGGATTATAGTTATAAAAAAATATTACTATAAGTGGATTTCTTAGAGGTAATCAATATCTTTCTTTCTCTTAAAGATTTCTGAGTGAGGATTCTATGTTATTACAGGATATACACGCGATGCTGGATCAAAATTGGGAGGTAAAGATTCAACACGACTTTTGAGAAAGAAATTAAAGCGCTGACAGATTGGCGAAGTTAATAATGCAAGGATACATTGGGTCGCACATTCTTACAGAACCTTTGACGGAGTTGATACCCATTCTACCGGTCGATAGCCAAAGACGTTGTATCATCGGACATGAGATCCGGTTATTTTTTATTTATGTATTTTGATTTTTCTTTTCCCATTGCATAAAAAAAAGGCTTGAGGAAGCCAGGTGGGTTCCTTTTAGGATCTTACATTTAAACTCGAACCAAGTATAGTTCTGTTCGGAGCTGCAAAAACTCCAAAAATGGATCCTCCATTCACTCCTCGACGCTCCACCGCTGACCCGACCCAATTCCGGATCCTCTGTCCTTCAATGAAGACCGGCGCCGTCATAGGAAAAGGTGGGTCCACCGTTCGGTACATCCAGTCCCTCACCGGCGCCAAAATCCGCCTTCTCGACGACCCCCACCATCCGCCTTGCGAAGAGCGCGTTATCCTCATCACCAATCCTAATCCTCAGAATCCTAAATCCGACGACTCAACCAGTGCCGTCAGCAACAGCGGAGCAGATGGAGGTGGCGAGGAGGATGGGTTGGGAACGGTGCAGAAAGCGTTAGTTAGGGTTTTCGAGAAGGTGGTGAAAGGGGATAGTGAAGAGGAGCTTGGTGAGGGGTTTATAGTTGGGATTAGGATTTTGGTTGCGGGTAACCAGATGGCCAGTTTGTTTGGGAGAGGAGGGCAAGTAGTGGAGAAGATTAGGGTTGATACTGGGGCTCAAATTAGGGTTTTGAATCGTGAGCAAGTACCTCTTTGTGCTTTACCTGGCGATGAAATGATCATGGTAATAATCTGTTTGAGTGTGGGAATTGCCAATTGTGTGTGTTTTCTTTTGCTGATTTAGAATCCTATGTGATTGCTTTTGTGCCTTTTATGGGTAATTGTTGACATTCTGGTTTAGAATTCCAGAAATTTCCGTTATTGTTATAGTCATGGTTCTTATGGTTAAGCTGAGAGTGATAGTTAAGAATTAAAAGGATTGGACTTTGGAGGTTGCTGTTTTGAGTTATCGCTTGCTATTGTTGATCACGGTTTCCAGGCGATAATTGTTAGATGCTAGAGGGGAGGTTGGGACTAAAATATTGGAGTGCAGGTAGGCTGGCCAGTGGTGAATAAGAAGGGTGACAGGTCAAGTAGGTTTTTGACTAGTGCATGTTCGTGGTGTGATTCGGCAGATAGGAAATGTTGTTATATCAGTTGATGCAGTTGGAGATAGAACATTATGGAAATGGGTATTGCACAAAGGGAATTACGTTCATTTACCATATGATACATGTATTAGAAATATTACTCCTTTTAGATGCAGAAAGGTATCTAGAAAGGATCAAATATTTGAATGATTTTTTAGGAATTAACTTTCTCTTTAAATGTATTTCAATGCTTTACCCATGTAGCTTTGCTCATGTGACAGCTAATTTGTAATCTAAGATTTTACTAACTGTAGATCATGTATTAAGGTTTGGTCTATCGTCACTCTTTCTGTTGATGGTATCTATTTTGTTTTTTCCTCCTTTGTTTTCATAGCATTTTAATCCTTTTAATTAACATATGGTTTTCCTGTCTAGGTTTCGGGAAATTTTTATGCTGTAAAGAAATCCCTCTTGGCTCTTTCAAGTTATCTTCAAGATTGTCCTAGAGAAGCTGGCAATTCTGGTATTGCCAAACCTTCAGGGCTGGGTTATCATGGAAGTTCATTACCTGGACAAGTAGACTTGCCTCAAAGAGCTTATGCATCTGGGCATTCGGGAGATTATCATTCGAGGGGTTATCCTCCTAATATGGGGCCTGACAATATTGGACCCCGTGGCAGGATGAATGTTGATGAAGAGGTTGTCTTTAAGCTGTTGTGCCAGCAAGAAAAAGTTGGTAGTTTGATAGGGAAGGGGGGCTCTGTAATACGGGCTATAGAAAATGAAACTGGTGCTTTTATCAAAATTGCTGATCCTGTTCCTGATTCTGATGAGCGGGTGGTCGTGATTTCTGCTCGCGAGGCATGGCAACTTATCTGTCTTATACTCGTTTATTACTACTCTCTGGAGAGCTGCACTATCTTGAATATTGGTAATTAGGGAGCCTTTTGTGTTTGATTGTTCATGCACAGTAATTGGTCCCAAATTGAACAGCTATGTACTGTGTCCTGGTACATGAATGTATAGCCTATCAGAATATTCTCTTGAAACAAAAACAGTGCCATCATTGACCTTGTGGTTTCCCTTTCTTGGAAATTTAGTTCCACTGAAAATGAAAAATATCCCTTTGATAATGTAATATGTCTATAAGACTTTAATTTATATTATGTGCTGTTACAATACTCTTTTATTGCATAGTATTGGAAAGAGTTCGTTTGTACACTGATATTTTGTATGGTGGAGTAATTTGTGAAATCATTTCTTGATTTTTGGCATAAAGCATGCAATTTAGACTGGTAAAAGTCTCATCTCATAATCTTCTAATCCTTCAAGTTTATTGGCTTCTTTCAGAATTTGGAACAAAGGCACTCTTCTGCACAGGATGCAGTTATTCGAGTACAGTCTCGAATTGCAGAAATTGGATATGAACGTGGGACTGCAGTTGTTGCTCGGCTTCTTGTACATTCGCCGCTGATCGGTTGTTTATTGGGTAAAGGAGGTCAAATTATAAGTGAAATGAGACAAGTCACTGGCACCAGTATATGCATTTTTCCAAAGGAACATGCTGCCAAGTATGGCTATCAAAATGATGAAGTTGTGCAGGTGATTGAAAATGAGCTAAGCTTTTGTGAAACTCCTATGGCTGGTATCATTTTGTAGGTTTATTTATTCCCTTGATAAGTATGTGCAACTGTTCAGAATGAATCATTGTTCTGCTATCTATGTGTTCATCCCAATCACATCATTGTAACGGTTGCAGAATTCACTTGTGTGTTGCTGTCAATGATGTTGCAACCATATTAGAAATGGAAATTGACCATTACACAAGTTAAAAGGTGTTTGTTTAACATGAATTAAGAACTATGTTTATTTGTATTTGTCTTGTTTGTCTATGATATAACACTAGATCGCTGTGATATAACACGAGATCAATTCACCAATTTTTCTTACCTGCACCTGTCTTGTATCTTCCAAAGAGAGCCTTTTAGAAAGTTACAAAGTTTACCTATCTGCAGGTTGTTGGGAATTTGCATTCTGTACAAGACGCTTTAGTTCAAATTACTGGAAGACTTCGGGAGAAGATATTTCCTATAAAACCTCCATTCGCTGGCAATACAGCCCCACCTTATCCACCCCCATTTCCTGATATGCATCCACCGCACTTTAGGCCAAGACCTAATCCACCGTCTCCAGGTCCTTATCCTTCTCCAGTTGGGCCTTTCCATAACATTGACCGTTCCCGGGATCATCAGCCTGCGTTTTCGTACGGCATGGATCGCATGGGTCCTAATAATCCAGACCGAGGTCCCTATCCTTATGGTGGAGAGCGACAAGGTCATGGTCCTCCATTTGAAAACTCTCCTAGATCATGGAATCCCCAGGTTGGTGTTTCATACTAACATAAGTCTGATTTTAAGCCCGGATTACAGCCACAATGATCCTTTCATAGATTCAAACAGCTTGTCTTTGTCCTTGCTATCTATTGAGGCTATGGTTAATTTATTCTGTTCCACTTTATTTCAGCCATTTAGTAATGGGAATCCAAGGGCACCTGCTGATCCTGGTTCAGGCACGGCTGTGAGAAATGAGCCTCTTGGAAGGTATTTTTATGTGAAAAGAGTAGTACATAACCCTTAACTTCAGTTCTTTTTCTTCATCTAAAGCATAATCTTGTGGTTTTGGTTTTAGCAGTGGAAATCAGACATCTAATTTGCCAAGTAAACCTGTCGAGATTGTGATTCCTCAAATATTTATGGGGCATGTTTACGGAGAGAACAGTAATAATTTGAGTCATATCAGACAGGTACATTGATATTCTGATGCGGACCGACATTTGTCTGCATTATTCCAGGCATTGATTTTATATTTGTATGTTACAATTTTCTTCCAGATCTCAGGTGCAAGAGTACTGATTCATGATCCAAAGCCTGGAGCTACTGATGGTGTGGTTGTAATAACTGGAACATCTGATCAAATGCGTTTTGCACAGAGCCTACTTCATGCTTTCATCCTTTGTGGGAAGACAACTACTTGACAATCCGTGATAGTGTGACTTCTAAAATGTTAATAGCAAAGCAAGAAATTTTAAACATGGGAGTTTTCTGATTTTTGTTTCACTGGACAATTAGAGTATGAGTGACAAAATGTGTACATCCCCTATTAGTTATGGTTTCTGCCTATTGGTGAAGTTCAATAATCTCTTTTTGACATTTTCTCTTTTTATGATAACGACGCTATATGTGCACACTACTGCTTGTTTTCAAAGTTTATTCCTCTAAAATTTCCCGCATCAGAAAATTTGGCTTCTCAAACATGAAATATACCAAATCCTCACTGCCATGCCAAATTATTAGCTAGAAGCAAGTACAGAATTCCCATGCTTTAGTAACAAGCGTTCCTATATTGAAACAGGCTTCATGGTCTTTGTCAATTATACAAACACCACTACTATGCAAACTACATACAATGTCGCACTCTGGATGTCCCATATCCATCATCACTCAGCCTTTGCTGCATCTACAGGCTAAATGCAGAAAGTTCATGTTGAATTATGCTCGTGAAATATGAGCAAACAAACCCCTTGAAAATCATTGGGAAGCGAGTTAATCATATCCTCAATCTGTTCATTCCAATTTTCATCCACCAAATAAACGGCAATTTGAGAAGGGTGATCATGAAGATTCATTGGGGTTCCTTGCAGTTCCAACAGCATTTTGGTTAGCCTCGATATTTCCATTCTGCATAACATTCAACAAGTACTTTACGAGTACGCTAAGCCGGGAACCAAAGACATCATATGATCTATATATTCTTATGCAGCAAGAACCTTCTGTCATGTGCAACAATCTTGTTGCAGAATGCTCACCTCATTATTCCGATTTATGGAAGATGAGTTGACTCCACCTTGGGGCGGCACTGCTTTGGAGAGGTCCCTCAAAGTTCCCTATACTTCGGATGTTTCAGTAAGCAAACTAACAGATTAACTCATGTATGAAGCTTAAATTAACAGTGCTAAACAAGTGACGATTTACGCCTATTCCTTAATATGTCAGTATAGGTCTAGCGTTTGCATCAAACAATGCACGTATGTACACTCATGAAAGCTAGTAGCATGCATTGGAAATCAATTTTAGGTTGCCCCTTAAGCATAACAACAGTGTTAACCACAAAGATGGCACTTTCTTATAGACTCACAAAAGACTAGAGCATGGAATCCCAGCACCTATAGATAACCAGAAAGGAAATGTCTTAGTAGCATTAGGAGCAGATCTGTGCAGTCTTCACTCAGTTCAAACACACACACGCAAACACAGTGACATTGTTGTTTAGCAAAGCTATTGAATTGAAAATGTACTACCAACCACACATTCAACAAATGAACTATCAAGCAGGCCCTAGCATTCACCTTGTTAGCCCACATAAGCCCACATGCATTACAAAGGGTTCTTGGCCCTTCAGGTCCACGCCGCATCATTGGAGTACATTTTTCACTGATGCCACAGTGCCGACAACTAACACATCCAAGTAGAACATCAATGACACAAGATAGCTGATTGCATAGCATATGATTGGAATAGCCATTATCTTGAATCATAATCTTGAATAATTAACTTATACACACACGCGCGCGCGCGTGGGGGCGCGCATACACAAATATATATATATATAAATTCAGTGAACAAGATCTTTTAACTTACACTGCATCCTGTTGTGATCCATTGCTTTCTGAGCCAAAACTCTCATTAGAACCCCAACTAGTTACAGCTGATGCAGAATCATCCTGATTGGGCTTTGAGGATGTGAATTGTCCTTTATTTCGTTGCATCCTATCATACCAAGAGTACGGTGATAAATAGTATAATAAATAATATAAAAAACAAAGCATGACAATTCCATCAAGCAGAAGAGTATCTCTTGATTGGTGACAGTAAATATGTTCTACACTAACGTATGTATTTGAAGACAGAACATAATTATTTAGTTCACTCCTATAAGTGACAACGACAGCCCACTATTATTTGGTTTACTCGTTTATTTTGCATTTTACTTCATTTAATGTGGTGAGGGAAAAGATAGGAAGAAGAGCGGACGAAAGAGGGTAACCCAGTACACTAATGACACTGACCATGAAATCATGTTACATAAAAATCATGATCTACTTACATCAGATATAGTAATATGCATACCTTAGTGCTACCTCTTTACGAACAGCATATCGAATTTTCTTGTCAAAATTTCGTTCTTTTCGCTTCTCGCGGAATCTAATCAGCGAGGCAACTCTCTGGGGAGCATTAAATCTCTGTGGAGCACCAGTTAAGCCCTAATGGAATGAATCTTTTAGCAAAGTGAACAAAAGCATCACTAATTGGTTTATTCAGAGAAGGTGAAATACCCTGTTATTCTGCTGTGCGGCTATTGGGAGAGTAGGTGAGTTTGAAGGCACTTCACGACCTCCCAGCAATAAAAGCACAGCTTGAACCTGAAAGTGGCATGAGAAAATCACTACAAACATTTACATTTCATCGTGACGCCAAAAGAAAAACAGGAATTAACAAAATATGTGTAATGCCTGGTAAATTCCACAATACAGTAACCCCAAGAAACAGAATCTACTTAGGTTCAGTATTCCTAGGCTTATCAGATAAAATTCAAGATAGAGATACTAAATTACAATGAAAACAATAATGCTTTTGCATACAGAGGGCAGTCTGTTGCATATTGAAGCAATAGCAATGCAAAGAAAAAGAAACAAAAGATCATGAAATGACCTTTTCAGCCGAGACAGAATTAAAGACATAAACTTGGCCCTGAAATGATAGAGTAAGCTGGTCACCATTATCAACTCCATGATCTGCTACCACAATAGCATGACTATCAACTCCATGATCTGTTACCACCATACCATTATTTTCAGCAAGACTCCCATGATCAGCCACAAGTTCTCCTTCCACCATTGCATCATCGTGACCGTCATCCTGATCATCAACATCATTCATCCCATCACCATTGCTCATCCCATGCAGCCCATGATGATGGTGATGATGAGGGTGATGTTCATAATGCATATTAATGGCATTTTGTGCATCAGTCATCTGCATTCTCCCGTCATTTCCATGAACACCATCCATATTCCCTCTTATCTCTTCCCAACTTTAAGATTATAAACAAAAACTCAAAAGTTATCCCTCTGTAACTTGGTTTCTCCAGCTTCTAGCAGCAAACGCAATTTCACCTACCAGACAAAAAAAGAAGGGAACAAACAAAGATAATAAGAAGGAAACAAAATAACACCCAATTTATTCGCATTTCAAGTGGCATCCATCAAATTACTCTTCAAAAGTTCTCCCATTAAATCAAAGGAATTATCAAATCCACTCTATATACCAAGAAAGGTTCAAAAAGAATCAGCTTCAAAGCCATCAAATAAAGAAGTGATAAGCCAAATGCAGTGCAATGAATGAAAGGAAAGAAAGGCTAAGATCCTGTTTGGATACCGTGAAACTGAGGGAAACATCAAAATTACCAAAACCCAGAATTATACATACGTCTAATCAAGAAAGAACCGATCTTTTAAGTGTATACTAATCTGGAAGAGATGTGACGGAGTACCACCCGTTTGGTAGAATAGAAAACTTTGAATCAAACAAAAAAATTTGTGATTTATGAGTTAAAAAGTTTGGATTTTGCAGATGATCCGAAAGTGGGGAACTTGATGAGAAATCAGGTTGGGAAACTGTGTCGATGAGTTGATTGGGAAAACTTCAGTAAGATGAGAGGCGAGGATTTATAGGCGCAGAGATTGAAAAAGGTTAAGGGCTGGAGACGAGAGAGAGGTAGAGCACCAACAAGGGCCGGATTTTTATTATATAAAGCCAAGTCCAACCCAAATAATAGCAGATTGATAGGGATGACCCAAGCCCGACTCAAATCGGTCTGATCCTACTCGAAGTCAACAAGTTTATCGAATATAGATCTTCATTTTTAAAAACTTTTTTGGGGTTTGAACTACATTGGTATTAAGCTAAAATTTAAAAATAATCATTTAACTTACGCTTGGATTTATATTGTATATTTTGTAGTGATCCAAACCCTTCCCAATATGTTGGGAATGCCAAACCCGTGTTTAGGGATGACCTAATCGACCCGACTCGTGACTCTCCTTTTGGAAGTCCTTTTACTTCCAAATCGACTTGTTTTCAAAGTTTTCTTACTTAAAAAAAATAAATGACGGGTCAAGTTAACCCAACCTACCAATGGGCTGATGGGCTATAGCTCAAACCATGAGCCGACTCATCCCAACTCGCCAGGATATTCCTACCCGTCTTTTTGAACGCATTAAATAAAATTTTAAACACACGAACAAAACATAAATCAATTATTAATAAAATTTTAAATAAATATCACATTTCATAATCATATGAAGTTGTGTTTGATTAATCAAATAATAAAAATTACCAAAATTTAAATTTAATCGAATCTAAATATTTGAGTCTAATATTAATCAAAATAAACTTAATCCTTTAATTTCTTAGCGGAACAAAACAAAAAAAGGCTAATTAATCAATTAAAATCAAGGTTGACAATAGATTTATCTCATATGAATTCAACTTAAGTATTGGAATAATTGAGTTTGATCTCAATTAAATTAAAGTTAATTCTTAGATTTCAAGTTGTAAACATGTCACCAACTGGGCCTAAATGCCTGAACTCGAACTAGAATCCGATCAAACTCGACTCGACCCTTTAACTTTGCCCCGATACCTCTGCTATATAGCTCATAGGATTCTTAAGTCGATCATTGGAATAGAAACAAATTCAACTACAGCCTCAGGAATGCAGCTAAAGTGGAAATGCCTACCATAATTGATAGCTTTAGACTATCTATGAAAGGATGTTCTGAATGAATCATCAAACTTTCAAACAAAACAGACAGAAATTCCAACACAGGATTAAGTTTCTAACACAAAACACGAATGTAACAAAATAAGATCAAGAAGATGGATCTTAGAAAAGTGATGTCCCCTTCCCCTTTTTGTCTCCACCAATCTCGAAGTGCTTGCACCTCTGTATAATCCATAAAAAGAATCAAAACATTAGGATAAAAACTAAGGAACCGTGTAAAATGATTTGGCACAACGGATGAAATAACAAAAACCTTGATAGGATGTTGAGACACATGCTTGCAACTCTGACATTGCAACCTCAGCACGATCTTCTTGGTGGTTTTAGCCTATTAGGAAAAATCATCAGCTCATCATCAAAGCAGAACATGCAGCATCGTGTGATTAAAGAAAGGCAAAATCAACAAAACATCACAAGATTAAGATGGACGGAGCTATAAATAAATTCAGTTACTTTATAGACTCTCATATTCAATAGAAGAGACAAAAACCAGATTCTACACTGATGCCAATGTCCAAGAATCAATGTGAGAGATGACACAATTCACTTGCCTTCTTGTGGAAAACGGGCTTGGTCTGTCCACCATAACCTGATTGTTTGCGATCGTAACGACGCTTTCCTTGTACAGCAAGGCTGTCTTTTCCCTTCTTATACTGTGTGACCTTGTGCAAGGTATGCTTCCTGCAGTCCTTGTTCTTGCAGTAAGTCTTCTTGGTCTTTGGAACGTTCACCTGAAATCATTGTATTTGAGTCATTAGATGACAAAAGAATAACAAAATAAACAATCATCATCTAGAGGCCAAGCCTGACTTTAAAAGTCCACTGATAAGAGAATTGTACGGAGCAATGAAAAGGAACAAGAACAACTGAGGCCCTCAATCAGCATAAAAGCTTATACACTTCCAAAAGAAGATCTTCCATAGAGTTGAAGAACTGCAAATATAATCTCTATGGAAGAATCCCTTGTATACACCTCCAAAGGAAGATCTTCCATGGAGTTGAACAACTTCAATCATAGGGCTATCCTTTCAAAACCCTATACACTCCACGCACTATCAACATAATTATACCAGAAGCTCAAGAAGATGACCATAACGATCGCATTGGTCAAGATCATCGAAATGGTCAATAATCTAAGGAAGAAGCATAAGGTAAAGCAACTACGAAACCCATGGTACAACTCTCAACAATAACCAGAAATATCTACGAAACACATAGAGGAGATGACCCAACAACGTAAAACACTACAAAGAAAACACAACTACAAAACCCTAGAAGAAAGTTTCAACTTTCGACCTTCAGATTCAAAAGATCCAATCTTTTTTCCCATATAGAGCAATTTCACATGAGCCAAACAAATCTAAAACGTGTAGAAACACCAAAACAAACTACGTATTAGACAGAGAGTTACCATGGTGGACGACGAAGTGATAGCCCTAGTTGAGAAACAGCAGCAAAAAGGCTCGCAATTGGGTTTTAGAGTTTCGGTGACTATCGTGGACTTGTATACAAATGTTTTGCAATTTGGTCCCTCATCTTTCCATTTCTTCTTTTAAGGTCATTGTAACTTTCGAAAATTTGAATTAAATTAAATTATTATATTCAAGTTTAATACTAAATTTAATTAATTTATTCACTTACCATACTCATTTTACTAATTATATTTACGAAGATTTGGTATATAATAATGAGTTTTCATATCATATGGCCCTAAAACAAAAAGAAATTAAATGATTAATGTTATGCTAATTATAACCTTATAAGCACATATTTAAGAAAATTTTGAGGTATTATGTTGAAAATATTCATTTCTTTATTTTTTTTATTTCCTAGTAATAAAATGAATTTTATTTTCAAAGCCTTTTAATTTATTAAATGATAAATAGTACCCTTTCCATTAGCCAAATTAACTTACATTTTGTTAGTAAAAAAAGCTAATTTTTATTCTTCACAAAATATTAAAAACTTCAACTACTTAACTTGGAACTTATTTTTCATGATCAGTTTGCTCTATAAAAATTTATCTAATCTAAACCCGAACCCGTTTAACTTCATGTCAAGTCGGATCGAATCCTTAGGGTAACACTTGGAAATTTTAACTAGCTTTGATTTAGCTCTTCTAAAGCAGGTAGAAACAATCAGTTTTTTCTTCTTCTTCCAGGATTTGAAACCTTGATTTTGTCGTTTGAGTCATAAGATAAGTGCAGGTCTTGCAAAGTACACAAAAGGGTATTCATAAAAATGGAGACATTAGTCTTTGATGTCTCATAGTTACATCAGTAAAGAGTTGAAAAGGTAGAAAAACAAATTCAGTCACCATTCAGGAAATCTCTTTACAGTGAGTGTGATTTGTCAAAGAATCAAAGAAGGTATTGCTTTTAAGAGATGAGCATAATATGGTGTGCTCTCTGAAGCACTGTTAAGGCAATTGAATAGAGAGCAGTATTACCAATCATTCATCAAAAGGCTGGTCATAGTGTTTTTATCTGCCATGGGAGGATCACCTTTCCCAAAAGAAGTAGACAATCTTGAAATCGCAGGCACAAGGAAGAGAGTTTTTGTGGTCTTTCGATACTCTTAACGTTATTTTCTGCCATCCATTGCATCAGCATAGGCATCTGGACTTGATTTTATCTGCCATATAAGGATCACTTTCATGAAAGAAAGTAGACAATCTTGAAATCTCAAGCACAAGGAAGAGAGTTTTTGTGGTCTTTTGAAATGTTATTTTCTGCCATCCATTGCATCAGCAGAGGCATCTGGAGTTGATTTTTGGTTTCATTTACCTGGACAAGCAACGATTACTGTCAAAAGAATAAAAAACAGTATCCATGTTCAATTCCCAAGCCCAGCAAAGAAACCATTTTGAATAAGTGAAAGGAAGATAATGAAAACAGGACTAATAGTGAAGAAATCAACTAATGGAGTTCTGGTAATTGACATGCATACTTCGACGGTGAGTACATAACTCATGGCACAGTAATGGGCAGAAATTTGCAAGCTTCTATCCGGCTAACTTAAAGATCATTTGATGATCAGATAGTGCATATCCTATACTTTCATCATAGGAATTTTAATAAAACTATTTGTGAGTTTGAACAATATTCACCTGAATTCTTCTTTTTCTTAGATGAGACGAAAAGATGATTATACTTCTCTAGTACGTGATCTTTCTCTTCAAGCATGCCCAACATCTCATATGCATTCGCAACTTTCCGAACTATTTGTTTTTCTGGAGGTTTGCGGTTGAAAGCTTCCAAACCTTTGAAAAGCTTGAATGTGCAAAAGTTAACAGGCTAACCTTAACACAAAAGGAGTGTTAACTTTAACTTCTCTTACGTAAAGTAACCAACGGATACCTTTATCAGATGCTCTAGCATGTTGTTCCTGTAGTATATACCCATCATGCACTTGCATAGCTGCCATGAGACAGAGTGGAGATCGTTACCGATCTTCTTCACCCAGAACATATGTGCTTCTTCTGCTCTGTGATCCATATCTAAAGCTATTATTAACTGCTCGTAAGTTCCCAATGTGTTTCCTTGTCCCTTGCTTAGCATCCACTTAATTACCTAAAACAGATTAATAGACAATCAAAAAGAAATAGCAACAAGAAATATTATCAAAGGGTTAAGTAAAAGCTTAAGGACGCTAACAGATTATCTAGAGCTTGAACTCCAGAAGTTAATCAAATCGCAAATTTCATACGGTTTTCATTCTTCACATTTTGATGTTTATTATATACTGTTCTTACTTCAATATTGATCTTCCATCATTGTAAAGTCCTGAAAATCATAAAAGAATTGATAGAGAAAATCTAGATAAAAGATTTTTCAATTTGCAGCATCAGGCACACTTATGCTCAAGTTCCTATCTTTTGTCCTTATCAGATAATTCCCAAATGCTTAGATTGCACAAGTTTACTAGTACACATGCATAACATGCAGATTTGCACGCGCTCGTAGAAACGCACACACACAGAGAAAGAAAGAGAGATGTTTGCACCTGAATGATTTTATGCCACTGATGTTCCTTCTCGAGAGCTATCAAAGCATTCTTAATCAACACTGTAGGGAACTTTTGCTCCCAAGCAACCCAGGCATCAAGAGTGCCATAAACTGCTTCTTTACTGTCATCAAGACCGGAAAGCTGCATAATAAAACACTCTAAACTTACCAAAGCAAGTTTCCCCTGTCCACCTTTTCAATATCCTTAATGAAAGAAAATAGTAATATCGCAAACTCAATTCGTTCAGCAAGTTCACTATGGAAGTTATCTCACAAAATCAGGTACACATGCAAACTTACAAGCAAGGCAAAGATAGTGCTATTGCAGAACTTAGAAAACAATCCAGTGCCTTTAGTTTTGATTTTACGAAACCAAGCAATAATGATGGTGAGCGAGACACATTAGAAATTTTGTCTACTTCAACACTCACCGTTTTAAGGAGAAAGTCAACCTTAGCCCGTCCAGAAACATGCTTCCCAATTTCATGTCTTGGCTTGTCGAAAGCCTCCTTGTCTGAACTTTTTGAAGCTGAATGATGATCAGATTGTTCCTACAAGAATTTATCCAGTAAGCTTTGAAAGATGCAATACAAAAGCACATCAGATAAATCCCAAACGATTAAGATTAAGATATATCATAAACAGCATCAAATTAAAGATAACTAAAAACTCTCAAACACATTTTAGGCAATTATAAAAATTCATGGGGTCAAAAAGAGAAATAAATTTCAAATGGAATTAGGGCTAAAGACGCTTTCAGGAAAGAAGAAATGAGAAAGATGACTTGGTTAACTGCTCATTTGGGCAATATTTCAGCAAAGCTTCAGACCCATGATTCAGAAAAGTGAAACTGAAACGAAGTCCAGCTCATTATCAATAAAATTACATATTTCTTTTCTAAGAATACCTTCACAAAAGGCAGAGTCTTTGGAGTACTATCGGTAGAAAGTTGAGCTTTTGACATTGTAACTACTGCTCTGGCTCGATTAAGCTGCAAAAAAAAGCAATCTTTAGCACAAATTTGAATTGGGAACAACGAAAGATGATTGCTTTTTGGGCTTACATAAGACAACAGAGCCGCTGATCTCCACATGAGCTCCACTCTTCCTCTTCAGTTCAGAGTCACATACCCAATGCATTTCCTTTGTTTCTTTTAAACTGTTAGAGCTACAAGATTTTCCCAAAATTTTAAATTATATTACGATTTAAAAGAGCTAGTTAAACATTTGAATAAAATTAGATAATTAAAATTTACACTTAAATTTTGAAAAGAATAATCCTTGAAAATAATCATATCTTGTTAAAAAAATTATTGAAAGATTTTAATTTAGAGGAATCAATTAAATACTAAAATAAAAATAGATAATTAAAAAAGTTAAAAAGTATAATTAAAATTAAAAAAAATAGTTTCTTATTAAAAACTTATATTTTTAATTTAGCATAGATATATGTTTTAATATTTTTAAATAATTTATTTTCTTATTACATTAGAATCAATTTAAAAGATCATGTTTCACTATATTCCTTTATTAAAAAATATTTTTAAATTGATTTTTATAATTTTAGAATAAATTATATTGAAAATATTATTTAAAGTTATTGGGAATTTTTATGATTGTATAATTTTAATTATTTTTTAAAATACATAATAATTCATAAATTGTTGAATTTTAATAAAAAAGAAATATCATTATTTTTTGGGGAACAAGAATTAATAATTTATTTCTGACAAAAACAATTGTCTTTTCTTAGTCTTCTCCAAGAATTTCTGAGTCTTTCTTCTAATTCTAAGTCACTCATTTCAATGGTTGCACTTGCACTCCATTTCATTCTCCCATTGGACTCCTGTCCTCTTCTTTTGTTAGCAGTCTCTTGACATTATCATTTCCATTTTCAATCTGCGAATGCTAACCAATTTTTTGGCTCAAGGACAAGTGATTTTTTTTTTTTTGGTTTTTGATCGGCGATCACACGCAGGCAGGACTAGTGGTTGATCGGAGTCATCTATCCAGATGGGAAGGAGCAGATCGTCGTCGTCGGTGAGCAAACGGAGGTACTTTAACCCGGCGTATTACCTCAAGAGACCAAAGCGCTTGGCTTTGCTCTTCATTGCCTTTGTTGCTGCTTCCCTCTTCGTTTGGGATCGCCAGACTCTTGTTCGTGAACATGAGGTGTGTTTTTATTTTATTTTTATTTTGGTCAAATTTCGAGTCTTTGATTGGTTTGTTCATCTGGGTTGACGATGGAATATGTTTGGAATTTGAGGGAAAGCTCTATTTCCATCTAGAAGTCGTACATTTTGGCTTCTTTTGATTAAATTTTGAGTCTTCCATTTTATTGTTCTGTGTGGTTGCTGAGGGGATGTTAAATTGTATTTCTGTTTTTGAAATTTCTGGTGGGAATTGTACCATTTGATGGGAAAAGAAAGAAGTGTTGGAAATCATATGGGATTTAAGTAATCTTCTGTTATTTAGCTGAATTTTCTCTTCTCTTCGCTAGAATCTTGCATTTGTAATGAGAGGGTGTTTAGAAAATAGTGCAAAAGTTTGGAATAATTTCTTTTGTTAGACGTGCGCTTTTTCTTTGCATTGCTTTCTCTTCGGTCTTGCACGTGGGGATATTATCAAGAAGTACATGATGATTCAAATTTTTTAATCTAACATTTAATATATATGTACTGGTGCTAATGAGCACTGTGATCTCATGACTAGATACTATAATTAAACTGGTTTCAGGTCTGTTAAAGGTTAGTTCCAGCTCATACGCTTTGACTTTCTCTGTTTTCTTATTTCGTCCTTAATACCTTGTCATTGTTGTATCAAATGCTAATTTGCAGGTAGAAATTTCCCAGTTGAATGAAGAAGTGAACCAATTAAAGGCTATGGTAAGAGTCTTGACTGTTGAGCTTCATGATTGCCGTTGGTAGAAAATTATTGTTTTGAGTAGCGGGTAAAAGTTTTAGGTGGTCAACTGGATATGCAGCTTGGTCAATGTTTTATTCTATAATTGACACTAAGAATTCAATCGCCCCTTGGTTTATACCCACAAAATATTCAGTGGAAATGAGCTTCTGCTAAGCTGATTGTTCCCATGCAATTTACAGCAATGCCTGTGGTTTTATTTGCCTTTTCATATTCATTTCTTTTTTTGTTTGACAGATAGTCAATTTACTGACTGCAATGTTTGTGTTCTTGACTAATTCTCTTGGTTTTTTTTCAGCTGGAAGAGTTAAAGAGTATTCATGGTGATTCATTTAAATTGATTAATGATAGATCTACCAGACCTTCTAAGAAGGTTATTTCTGAGGACCCCATTGACATTCATCGAAGAGAGAAAGTAAGAGATGCTATGATTCATGCATGGAATTCATATGAGAAATATGCTTGGGGGAACGATGAACTTCAGGTGTGTTAAATACTTTTAGGAGCATGATACATATACATGATGTGATTGGGTGTAATGCTCTCTAAATAATGCATTTCATTTCAATCTCTCAAATTTCTTGTTTGAATGGGTTGTAGTACTTGAAAGCTTTAATCCCAAATAAATTTGTCTATATGTGATCCAGTTTTGCTTCATCCTATCCGATGCCTTTTGAAGAATTTATCACTCCTAGTGTCTCTAATGCTATTCTCTGTATTTATGACCAGCCTCAGTCGAAGAATGGTGTTAATAGCTTTGGTGGTCTTGGAGCAACTCTAATTGATGCTCTGGATACATTATATATAATGGGTCTGGACGAGCAGTTCCAGCGGGCTAGAGAGTGAGTGATAATATCCTTCTCCTATGGAGGAGCAGTTGGGACAATGGGTTTATGTTTTGGTGTTAAAACTGTGCACACGTTCATAAATCGAGGAAAAAAATTCATCATAGTTCTGTGTTTTCTGTCCTGTGTGTTTGCATAGTTTTGATGCATAGTTCTTCAACCTATAAGCTTTTGGTTAAACGGAGGACATCTGTTTTTAACTAACTAAACAGTTGACTTTTAAATTTGATATCTAGCATGCCAAATTTGAGTATGTGGAGTCAAGAATCAATATTTTATCATGTTGTAATCTGTTCAATTAGATTCTTTTTGTTTCTACATGATAGCTTCTTCTAGTTATTGACAATTATTCCACTGTTATTTTATATCTGTCAAGTACATTGTCTTCCATTTAAATAACTTCATATCGAACACTGCTTCTGGTATGATCCTTTTCCTATTTTGTCATTTCTTTAGGTGGGTTGCAAATGCATTGGATTTTAACAAGGACTATGATGCTAGCGTTTTCGAGACAACCATAAGGTTGCTTTACCAGGTTTAATGTATAGTTAGTTTTTCTTTACTAAAATATAAGATCAGTATTGTGAATATACTGCTTGTGGCAGTATCTTTGGTTCTTATAGAACGAGGTTTTATACATTTGCTAATATATACTGTCCCTTTAATCCAAATCCAGAGTTGTAGGTGGGCTGCTTAGTGCATATGATCTTTCAGGAGACAAAGTTTTCCTTGAAAAGGCCAAAGATATCACTGACAGATTGCTCCCTGCTTGGAATACACCCTCCGGAATCCCATATAACACAATCAACCTGGCACATGGAAATGCACGTAACCCTGGATGGACTACCGTAAGTTGTTTTCACTACATTATCTGTCTTGATGTTTAAATGGTCCAATATATCTGTTGGATACACCTCTTAACTCTATTATCTGTTCGCGTAATCAGTGTTTCTTGACTTGGGAAAATGTTTAGAGTGGATATCTGTATGAAACAGTTGCATATTCATGAAAGAATTGTTTTCTCTATCGTTCTTTTTCCCAGGGTAACAGTATTCTTGCAGATGCTGGAACTGAGCAGCTTGAATTTATTGCTCTTTCACAAAGGACCGGAGATCCAAAATATCAGCAAATAGTATGTGGCTTCCATTTGATTTTATGTCTAATTGCGTATATGTATGCTATTCTTGAAATGATGCACTGACAACATGTGTGGTAATTCCTGACGTTACTGGCTGTTTTTGTCATTCTTTATCGACAGATCCAGTGTTACTTTTATTGTTACAAAGTTGAACTGATTTTTTGGATTCTCTGCTTTATCTTCCTTTTCCGTTAGACTAATAAGTGGGCTTTTAAAGATGGCTCAAATTAGTTCTTTTCCTTCCATAGTGAAGAAATATTTTCTGTTTGCCATTCTTTCCATTTGTCAATCAAGTGATTGGCTGCCTATGTGCTTGATTTCACAATCTATATGTTTGTTGGAAATTGATCTTGCAGGCAGAGAAGGTAATAGATGTGCTCAATAAGACTTTTCCTGATGATGGTCTACTTCCAATTTACGTCAATCCTCGTAGCGGAACTGGATCATACTCCACCATAACTTTTGGTGCCATGGGTGACAGGTATCTCTGGAAGATTTAGGCACTTACTGTCTAATACGTTGTACTTTAGACATTTTTCTAATCTTGACCGCTTTTAATATGATTCAAATAAACCTCTAAAAGAGTTTGATCAGTTTGAATATTTGCTTGCAGCTTTTATGAGTATTTGCTCAAGGTCTGGGTTCAAGGGAATAGAACTTCTGCTGTGAGAGGCTATAGGTGAGATTTTATGTCATACCTATTATATGTGACTAGCTTAGCCTGACAATGGATTGTCTTTGATAGGGTTGAATTACTGACTTTGTTGTGCAGGGCAAAGTACTTTTGTCAAACTTGGATTTTCTAAGCATGGAAAGCAAAATGAAATCAGAAATAAAAAAAATGATTGGAGAAATCATGTGAATTTTAATGTTTTCAAACCATATGTGCTCTCTTGTTATTTCCTTTATTTGAATTGAGTTTATGATGTACTATTCCATGAGCTGTGTTCATTATGAATTCCATCATGAAGCCAAATTTAATGGAACTTGACTCTTGGAAGCAGGGAAATGTGGGAAAAATCAATGAAGGGCTTGTTTAGCTTGGTGAGGAGAAGCACACCATCATCTTTTGCATACATTTGTGAAAAGAGTGGAGACATGCTTACAGACAAGGTAATATTCATCGTTAACAGTCTTAACTATGCTGCTTTTCTTGTTGAGCCATGTTTAATTTAAGTTTACTAATCAAGATAAAAAAGAATTTAGGAATTCAATGCTTATTCCTTGTTCACACATATACTTAGATGGATGAATTAGCATGCTTTGCTCCGGGAATGATTGCCCTAGGAGCCTCTAGTGACGAACATGCTGATTCTCAGAAGTTTCTCGCACTTGCTGAAGAGGTATCTTTGTGTCTTCAAAGCTAGATGTTAAAAGTATTCATTTTCTCACTATGGGATGTACCTTTTATTTTGATATAAAGTTTTCATTTAATATGCTTGAAACCTTTGATTAAAAATGGCAAATGTTGTACAGATATAAGCCTTATGATATATCACCCTTACATGCATAACTATGGTTCCTCTCCCATTCAACTGTTTGTCAAACAAGACAAATACCATTGTTACTTTTATGTTTCTCGAGCAGATAAGTTTGTTTTCATTGCAACTTTTCTTGGTGAGATGTTTCTATATGAACACAGCATGCAGTTTCATTGTAATCTTTAAGTTGTAGGTCCTGCAAAATAATTTCACAACGATAGAAAATCTATGTCGTTTTTTGTCAAATACTTAACAGGATTAGCATATCAAACTGTTTTTACCAGACTGGACAAGAGCTTAGAAGAAGCATTCAAACTTGCCTTGTTGGAATTTTTAGCTTCTTGTTTAACTCTCTCAACATTTACGGAAGAGCCTGTAACAGTTTGGGATGCAGGTTATATCATATTGCTTCATAGTTGTGCTTTTTCTAGATAAGAATTGTGCTTCAGTTTATGTTTATGGTACTTTCAGATATGGTATTATCATTTCATATGCATCTTGTATAGGAATAATTACTAGGTGGAAGAAGCATGTCTCGTTCGTCTAGCATATTGAACACTGTGTAAACGTCTCAGGGCGTATGTATGAATGTGCTTATGAAGTCTGTTTCTTCCCTTCTACAGCTTGCCTGGACATGTTACAACTTTTACCAGTCTACCCCAACAAAATTGGCTGGAGAAAATTACTTTTTCCATTCTGGGCAGGTTATTTATATTTATCCTCATTTTTAGCCACACCTGTATGCATTATCTGATGAGTGTCTTTTGCATGCTACTTTCAGGACATGACTGTGGGTACATCTTGGAATATCTTAAGACCAGAAACAATTGAATCACTCTTTTACCTGTGGCGTTTCACGGGCAACAAAACATATCAGGAGTGGGGATGGAATATTTTTCAAGCATTTGAAAGGCACTCACGAATTGAGACAGGATACGTTGGATTAAAGGATGTAAGGAAACATCTTACCCACAAAACCTCTGTATGTGTACCGACAATTTCTTTTGATGCCTCGAATAATCCATGTAGAGTTTTTCCAACTAAACTATGGGCTTGCCTCATATGCTATGGCTCAAATCAAGATTCTTATAGAGACTGTTATTTAGTACAAGGATAATTTGATCTTCGATTTTCTTCTGCCTACCTCTTGCCTACCTCCTCTTTGAGTGTCATTGTTCATCTTAGATCAGGATTGGCAACCAGAAGCACATGAATGACTGAAGTCTTTGCATGGCGTTGTTTATAGGTGTTCAACATCTTTGGGATATCATTTACATCTTCTTTGGTACAGTTACATAGATGGGGCCAAAATACCGTGATTATGCAGTTTATTTACTTCAAGCTTAATTTTCTGCGATTTCATGTGAGGCAGCCATAACTTGTTTTTTACTTCAGGCATGATCAGCTGCCATTTCATATGGGACAACCTCAACTTGCTTTAATTTTTATCCAGAATACCATTCAGCCTCCCTTGTTTTGTGCATTCAAGGAACTGATCTGTGAAAGAGTATTGTGATTCTTCTGTTATTTTTTCCTGCTTCTACTGACTGTTAGATATTGGCCCTTTTCAGGTCAATACCGGTGTGAAAGACAACATGATGCAAAGCTTCTTCCTTGCAGAGACACTGAAGTATCTTTACCTTCTTTTTTCACCATCTTCGGTAATCTCGCTTGACGAGTGGGTCTTCAACACTGAAGCTCACCCTTTACGAATTGTAGCACGCCATGATGGAGATATTTCCGGACAATTAGAAGAGCAGATCACTCGAAGTCGGGGAAGGAAAGAAGGTCAATTTGATGAATAAGTTTCATTTGGTATTTGTGAGCTTGATTGATCCCACTGTCATGGTTTTGAGGCATGAATTGGATGGACAACATGGGATTTAAACCTTACAATTGAATTAGATTAAAGGCCTCCAGAATTCTTCTGCCATGGATGATGAAAGGCAGTTGGATAGTTTCTCTGTTCCTGGATTGTAGGAATTGTTGTATTTAATACTTAATAGCATAGAACTGACAATGACAACCCTAGTGGTTGTGTAACATAGAAAACCATTCGTGACTGTTTACGTACACGAAAAGTTTCCACTCATGGATTAGCAGAAAACCATTAGATTGCAATATAATTTTTTGAAAGTCTTGTATGCTTCAATCTTCCTCCTCCTTCTCACCATTTCATTTCAGAGCAAATCAAGGCATGCTGTGCTGGAAACAATAAGGATATCCCTACTCTGTAACTGTACCAGTGTATGTGTGTGACTGCTTAGTCCCGTTAATGCGACATGCATAAACTGTGATTTCTTCAGACATTGACAGGTCGGGATGGCAATGGCTGAGTTAGATCAGGTCGGACCTCTTAAAGCCTAAACCTAAAAGTGGGTCTGAGCTTGAGCCTGATTTGAATTCAGGCCAACCTGGAAATTGAGCATGTTGAACATGAAAAGGGATTAAAACTCGAGTTCAGATCAAGTTCTAACGCACACTTGGAATCAAGTTGGGTTTGTATGAAATCAAGTCAATTCTGGTTGGATTTAGGTTAAATATTCCAAGGTCTAGTATGATATTTAAAGGCTACATTTTTTTGTAGTTTGAGCCAAATTTAAATTTGAATTTGAATTTAAATTCATTAATTATTAAGATTTGAGCTATCTTGGCATGAAGATGAGATTGAACAATGCAAGCTTCTACATTGCATAAAACTAGTTCCAAGTTGCTTCTGCCATATCGGTGACAAGGTAATCCAGTGTTTCATTGCGTCAAGTTTCGATCTTTCAACCGTTTCTCTCGTCCCAAGTGGAAGTAAAGGAGAAAAAGGTCGTTGTTCTGGTGGTTTGCGCTTGGTCTCCACTTAGCCGAACACAAAGAAGGAAAAAATGAGACAGATGGGGCCCAAGCAAACTGATCTATGGAGTTTCAAGTTCACCAACCGAAACCTCAAGTGTGGAAAGAGTAACAAAGGAAATTTGAGCTTAGCTATGCAAGTAAAGCATATGCTTTCAAGTTTACTTTGAGGCTGCTCTCAATGTTTCTCTTTGAACCACCAATTGAAATGAATTTTTCATGAAAAAACAAGCGTTTCGTAAGCTGTTGGGAGAAAGAGGAAGCTGTCTTTAACCTTGATTTAATGCTAACATCATATCATCGTTTCCTCTCTCGCTTCACCCACTCCCCAAAACACAGTTCCTCCATTTTTTCCCCTTTCTTTGCTATACCAAACAATGACTTGAGCTTTTCAGTGACCCTTGACAAAGACATCAAGGAAGAAATTGATAGTGCCACCATCAGCAAGACTGGTGCACCCTTTTTCAGGAAACAAAGTCACAACTTTCAGTATGCTTCTTACTCTCAATCTCGTAGCTTTTCCTTTCCTAATCCCTCGAAACGGTTTGTTTTGTTGGGTTTGATTCCCTTGGAGACTGATCAGAAGCAACACAATTGGAGCCAGTATTTATCCCATCGCAGTAGGTTCTGGTTTCGTATTTCATTTTATGCTATTTGTCTTTTTGCTTTTGAATTGGATTCTTAAGAATGGTATTCTTCTGTTCAGCAGCAAACTTGATTCTCCTTGTTTGCGGTTTTGCTTCTTTTGAGTTTGTTTATTGTATTTCAGGTTTTTTCACGAGGGCTAAACATGTAAAGAGGATTGAGTTCAATGATCAGCATAGGCATGTTTATTACTTCTATATTACTGGTTTCTTCACTTTACTTCAGTTCCTTTATCCATGTTTTCAATGTTTGATTATGGGAAATGGGAATCCTTTTAGTGTTTTATTAAAACATTTACTATTGGTTTACTTTTTATTATGCTGATAGCTGCACGATTAAGCATGGTATATAAATTGATTGTTTGAACTTAAAAACTCCATGGTACTCTGTCCCCTTATAAGATTAGTGGTTATTGCAGTCATGGTTGACATGCCTGGATCTTGTTGGCATCCATGCCTCTGAAGTGCATAATGATCAGGAATTGTAAGTTTGTGTCTGTGAATTGAGGTTTGCTTATTCGTGCATTTGGTCTAGAAGTTGTGAGAGCAGTGGTTTTGATGATACAGAAACGGAGGCAGCCTTCTTACTGGACTAAAAAAATCCAGGATGGAGTAAGGTTTTGACCCAAAAAAGGTTTTAAGCTTATAGATCGAAAGAAAATATTTAAAGGTTAGAGTTGCATTTGGGGGCATAAACATAACTTTGAGAGTCTACATATCTTTTATATATATGTTACCCTGTGCATCAAAAACAATTTATTCAATTTATATATTCTTTGGGAGAATATTCCATCCTTAATTTGCCTCTTTCTGGCTGTTTAATGCTTATGATATTTTTGCAGTCAGAGAGCCGTCACAACTGCGCTCTGGTGCAATTTTCTTGTATTTTCTCTTAAATTTGGTGTATGGTTGTCAACCTCCAGTCATGTAATGTTAGCTGAAGTTGTGCACTCAGTTGCAGATTTTGCAAACCAGGTAGTTATCTTTTCATACTTTGTCAACTAAATTATGAAAACTATTCAGAATTTGGAACATATAGAAACTAATTGGCTTTGGCATTGTAGGCACTTCTTGCTTATGGTCTAACAAGCTCAAGGCGTGCACCAGATGCCCTTCATCCGTGAGTCTTCTTTACCAAAATTTGCTTTTCAGTTTCATAGTCTTCACATACTCATTGTTCAAGCATTTGTAGGAAATACAATTTGTACTTGATAGAATCACTAAGGTTTCTTTAATACTGTCTCATTTAAGATGAATAGGTTGGTTGTTGAATAAGGGTGCAGTAGGAAAGAGCTTAAAATTGGGCTGTCTTGTCTTTATTATCTAACAATTTTCATAAAGCTTATTTCTTATGAAGAGCAAACAGTTTATTGGCTTTTCCATTTCCACCATCATATGTATGCGTATATTTACATATTCTCTTCTCTATTATTTTGCCTAAAGTTTAGTTCCTTTACCAGTTATGGCTATTCTAAGGAAAGGTTTGTTTGGTCGTTGATATCTGCTGTTGGCATCTTTTGTCTTGGTTCCGGGGCTACAATTGTTCACGGAATTCAAAACTTGTGGGTTTCACATGTAAGTAGCAAAGCAATATGGCATAATTATTTTTCAGAACTTCTCAATCCTTCCCCTTCCCATTCTTCCCTCCAAGTATTGTGTATAGCTTCACAAATGAATTCATAATTTATAAACTTGCATGATCATTTCAGACTCCCATGAACCTCGAATATGCAGCTCTGGTGATTGGCGGTTCATTTCTTATTGAAGGTACAGTTGCTTTAACTGTTAGGCTAGTGGGTTGTCACAAATTTGGAATTCAATTTGGGCATTTAATCTTCAACTTTTCACCTTTGACTAGTTACGTCTTCTCTTTAGGGGCTTCTCTCGTTGTCGCCATCCAAGCTGTGAAGAAGGGTGCAGCTGCAGAGGGAATGAAATTAAGAGACTACATCTGGCGTGGTCATGATCCCACAGCTGTTGCAGTCATGACAGAGGTATATTGTCAATTTCTTTTGTATATTGCTGGAAGTAATCATAGGTCATTACCCATAATTTTAATGTGGCAATTATGTGCCCTGCATTTGGTGTCAACTGCCAAGAAAAAATCTGTTATGATCTTCCTCGATAATTATTTAATGCTGAAAATCTTGAATAAATGTAAGCATTGAATCAGTGCTGTTATAAGGAAGAGAGAAGTAATTCTAAGAAAAATAGTGAATGATTCCATGCAATTTTACCAACATTATATTATCCTTCCGCTACATTTTACTTAAATAGCAGAATTTCATCGTGTATTGTTAGCATTCAACCTCCTAATATAGTTCAGCCCAAGCCCATCCAAACCTACATCCGTAGGGGCAAGATGGGGAATGGGTCCACTGCTGCCACTTAGGCAGCAGTGGTCATGCATGATATCGTGAGTTAGTTATAGAGAGATTGTACACAGCAGATATATATAGCTGAAACAGAGAGGAGAGGGATTCATTCGTTGATTTGTCATTTGATATACTGTATAGGCCTGGGAATATTTCCAGGAGGGAAACTTCTGCCGTATCTACAACTTATACGTAAATAATACAATCTCTAAGGTTTACCTATCAGTGGTGCTTTCATTGAGAGCTGGCCAACGGAAAGGGCTACCCACGGAAGGGGGCTGACCAGCGGAGGGGCTGACCGTGAACTGAAACGAGTGAAGCGTCGCTGAGTGAAGCACCGTGGAGTGAGAGCCGTTGGGACGCCGGCTTCCAAAGGGGGAAACAATGTTACGAATCCCATATCGGGGAGGCATGGTTCTAGAACATGTCTTATAAGGCCTTGGGCTCTCCCTCCCCTCAAGCTAGCTTTTGGGGTGTGGTTCTCCCAAGGTGACTTATATTTGTAACATCATAGAACTTACAAAGCTAGAACCATTTCTTGAGCTAGTTCTGGAATTGTAGCAATTCTATTTATTTCACTGTGGAATGATTTACTGTTTGTCTCTTGTGCTTTTTGATGTAAACTCTAGGAATCAGCTTTGGCTTCTGGATTTTTGCATTATTTGCCTCATGGTATTGTACAAGCCAGTTCAGATTTGGAGTTAAAACCGCTTTGGTCAACTAATAGGTCAAAGGTTGGTTTCTGATCCCCATTTCTGTCTGCTCTTTGAGAGCACATTTCTATTTCTATTTCTGGTTGTATAATATATTTTTTTTGTGATTTAAAATTTTATATAGATGTAATTCCTTGTGCTAATGTTTCTGTTTCAAGCGAGGCGCTTTCTTTTTGTTTGCTCATTATATGTTTATTAATATCAAGAGCAGGTCGAATCTTATAGCCTGCGGAACTTGCTAGCTATTCCGGTTGGATTAAAGCTAAAAAATAATGTTGATACCATTGTTGAAAAGGTATCCTAATCTGTCTTATGAAATCTTTGATGTTCTCGAACTAAACATTTTCCCTAATTCCATGGAATTCAGTTTCTTCCAGAGAATTTTACAGTTATTCTGTTCCATTATGATGGTAATGTGGACGGTTGGTGGGATCTTAAATGGAGCAGCCAAGCCATACATATTGTTGCTCAGAACCAGACGAAATGGTAGGGTTGACCTTGACGAAAGTTTCCTCTTTTTTACATCCTCAATTCATGAGTTGCTTTGTTTTGACATTGTAAATCACATGTCCATATATTTGTACATTAGCATATGCTTTATATTAGTTGAGGGAGCAGTATTGACTAGTTGAACATGAAGATTTTGTAAATTAAAGAAGAACTTGGTAGATTAACCTTTGAGTTTTTGAAAAAGTGTTATCTGGCCATTGGTTCTTGTTTATTTCATTGTATACCTTCTGTTTGCTGAGGAAGGAAAAGTAAAAGGCAGTGAGGGAGGCTTTACAATAAAGTTGTAGAATTTGAATCTCCAAAGGGTTGCCAGGGCCTTGGATGTTTAAATGTTTGGATTTCTTTTATTGGATCCATACCCAACCTCGGTGTCTCTATCTATCTGAGTACAAACTCCCTGTACTTGGCGTGCACACTGGAACTAAATTGTGGTTCAGCATTAGTTTTGATAGAGTCTGGTTTCCTTTTCAGGTGGTTTGCTAAGCGGTTTCTTCATCCAGCTGTTGTTTCAATTTATGACTACATATTTCTCTGGGATGAAGATTTGGGGGTTCAGAATTTTAATCCAAGAAGGTAAAACAATGGAGGATTTGTTGAACATAATTTCTTCCAATAAGCTCATGTGTCCACCCTTGTATATTCTTTTTTCTCAAGTGTTATTGGCAAGCTTAACTCAATCTAGAAGAACAATTGAACTCATTTCACTTTAAGTAGATATCTGGAGCTTGTGAGATCAGAAGGTCTAGAGATATCTCAGCCAGCTTTAGACCCAAATTCAACAGATATACATCATAGAATCACGATTCGTGCCAGAACTAAGAAGTTTCATAGGTGAATCAGATGACTTTTGGGAACTCTTCTTGGAATTCTAGACTTCTAACGTTTGTAGGCTTAATGAACTTGTCCTAATCTGTGCAGAAGAGTCTATGACAGCAGAGGCAGTACTAAGTGTTCAGATGCTAGCGAGGGGCCACCGTGCACTGGGTAAAATATCCTTCTGTCAAACTTGTTTATGTTCAAAATTTTTGCCTTTTATCTCTCAAGTCAATTCCCGTCTCTCCATTTACTTTTTTATATTCTTTGTTTGTTGCTGCCGACCTTTGTTGATTTTATTTTTATCTTCCATTGAACTGTTAATATTATCAGATGGGAAGCTATATAGTTATTGATACTTTCACATTCTAGGGACGTTTAGAAGCTATGTTGTGATAATTGTAGCATCTTTTCCTACTTTAAGAGACTAAATATCAAATGTCCATGAATTATAACACTGTTGACTTAAGTAGGTCTTTAGGAGTTCCCTTTTATAGCATTATCAAAATAATTTGGTTTGCCGTTGTTCCTTTAGATTTGTGGAAGGTATGGCTCCCGTATTTTCAAGATCAGCTTGGTACTGTACTTGGCACCTTATACAGGTAACATCCATCCTTGAGCCATCCTTTTTGTAATAACGTTAATGTAATGAATAACACACTGTCCTCTCATACGAACTTTTCTTCACTTCCTGGCTTAACTCTCTGAAACAAGATTTTGGTCTTAACTGGAATTTTCACTTGCTTTTCCTCTGTTTTCTGAAGATGGACTATGGTTTTGATTTGATTAGTATTGCCTTCTTAAGAAAAGCCTGTATAACCTGCTTGCTACTGAATTCTAAGTTTTACATTTTTGTTCTTTTACTCCTTTCAGAATGATTTAATCCACGGTTGGGGAGTGGATATGAAACTAGGATACTGTGCTCAGGTATACTATTCAACAATGCTTTTTACTGTCCCATCATGCTCTGGGACGCACTTAAAATTAATGCGGATTACCCTGAGAAACATTTTGTGTTCATTGCTGTTATTTTCTACTTCTGTGCCTTGAAACAGACTTATTTTTGTGGCTTAGTTCTGCTTATTAGAATGCTATAAATTAGTTCGCATAACTTTGTGTGGTCTGTTCAATATCTTGTCAAACTATCTGATCCTAACCTACAATCGATGGGTAGTATTACTGTGCAACATCAACTTTTAGCTATCCCACTTCCTACTCTACTTCCTTATGGATCAGTACATGCCTCACTGTTGAACTCGCGAAGGCCATGTTTTTGAACATATGCCTGGATTTCATTTTTTAGATCGCAGTGAAGCTTGTTTGTACATGTCCTTATCCATTATAGTTTACATGGTCAAGCTATATTATGAAAAAGGTGTAAACGAGTGAATCCTTATGGCATTGTACAGGGAGATAGGACGAAGAAGGTGGGTGTGATTGATAGCGAGTACATTGTTCATAAGGGAATACGGACTTTGGGTGGACCTGGGAAGAAGGTGGTCAACTGAACTTTCTGTTTTTCTAAAATATATAGTATTATATAAACTTAGATTTTGTTTCTTGTGCTTCATGTGGTTACAGGGTTCAAAGCCTGAAGCTTTAGGCAAGGTAACAAGAGTGTCTCTATATCAGCAGTAGCAGTAGATGACTTATGGTAAAGTGGATGATATGTGATTTTAATTATTGTATTTTATCCAGAAACACAGTTCAGCAACAGTGGATGCTCGGGTTGAGGTGAGAACGGTGATTCTTTCTTAATCTCTGATTTTGTGTAGTATAGAGACTGATTATAAAACAACAGATTCGAAGGCAGTCAACATGGGAACTTCAGATATTCAAAGACAGGTGGAAAGAAGCTGTAAAGAAAGACAGGAAGTGGGTTGATCCCTTTAGAACCTCCACCCGAAGACGTAGCAGTACTTACAGTAACAGTAGGAAACAGAGGCGGCATACCCAATGAGACTAACAAACCACTTACTTGCATATATATTTTCATTTCTTCTTACCATTTTTAAAATTATGTTCTTAGTTCTACTGTAATAAGGTCAAAGAGGCCTCCTTCCTCTATTCTTACTTTAATTAATTCACTCTCATACAGAATGTAACGTACCTTTCTATAATCATCATTGTTCTGTTTTTCATAGAGTTGCGTTCACAAGATTGTACTTGGGATTAAACTATAGGGTTAATTAAAAAAAAATCGAAGTTTACTTGATTTCGCCATTATATTTTTTAATTTTTTAATTTTTTTCACATAAGATAGAAACCTTAAACATGTACTTATTAAAATTATGTACGTAAGACTTAGTTAAACAAATTAAGTAAAATTAAGCAAATTAAATAAACTTAATAGAAAAGGGTTAAAACCCTAAATTGTAGTTAAGTGCTTCACATCATTCTTCATTGTCTCTTTTGTTAAATATAATTTCGCAATTCTTCTTTGGATTGTGCATTAAATGTAGTTAACGGTGTGAGAATGGTGGGTGACTGACTATGTTCATGTTTGTAATGTAGATGAGTTTAGACATGATTTAATTTTTGTCCACACCAATTCATGTTGACATTGCAACTCTTCTGTCAGACATCTTTTTGCAATGAGCTTCCCCAATTTTATTTTTTTTTCTGTAGAAAAACATGTCCTGTCATTTCTTTGCTTGGTAGAACTGGAATAATACCTTGGTATTTTACGTCTATCTATGTATTTTAGGTGAAAACTTGCTAAAGTTAAATAAGTATAAGCCTCATTTCTTCCTTTCCAATGACTAGCACCTTCTTCCAAGTAAATGATAATAGTCAAATGATGATCTCTTATCAGTTCATTGACAAAAAATAAACCAAATAATAGGTACAAAAAGAGCATCATGTAAAAGGAATTCCGATGTTAAATGAACATTTCCAACTAAAGCTTTGTCAAGATTGATTAATTTTTGGAAAACAATTAGGTTAGGACTCATTATAACTTTTGTATCGATGATCCAAAAGCTTGCATCTAAAAGCTGCAAAATAGAAACTATCAAGTTTACCAAGAAAAGAAATACTTATCTCCACACTCTTTTTGTATTGACAGTGTTACACAATCCCTCCGTTTCCCTTAAGTAAAGAAAAAGAATAAATAAAAATAAAAATAAAAATGAAGTAGAAGAGCCCAGATTCTAAATGAACAAATTTAAACTTGAAAAAAAAACTTTCTGATTCTAAGTGGGTATAGGAAATCATTTTTTCGAGATCTATCTAGTTCTATTTGATATTTCTTCATTTTCATTTTAAGTTAAATTAGATTGAAGCAAAGATCGAGACTTATTGGAGTTATCTTGATGGAGTTATTAATATTAAAAATAGTAAATAAGCTGTAAAGAGTTTAATCATAAATAATCTCTTAACCATCCCATCAAATAAGTAGAAGATTCATTAAACTGTGAAACGTTACCATGTCATTTCTTCGTAAGAACGTCCACAAATTTGATCAATTACTCTTCGTGTTTTGTGAGGGGACATACATATATATTTACCTAAAGCAGATACTTCTGCATCTGGGTCCTTTTTCTTTTTTTATCATTAAAAAACCTTGTATTAACGAATGATAAGCATCTTCTCAACGGATTAGTAATATAGGTTCTTTAATTTATTCAAAAGAAATTTTCTGCATAATATTGAATTTTAATAAATAAAATATTAAATTTTAATAAATAAAATATAAAAAAAAGAATGTTATTTTCTTTTGAATTCAAAATTTTAATTCATGATGTCTTCTAACACTCCGATATTACAAGTTGGAAAGTTCTTCTACTTCCTCTTCAAATGGCAAGCTTTGCAATGTTAACATTAAGTGCCAACCTCTCCAGTTTCAAGCAGTTATTATTGGCCCCGGGTCCCTATACGGATTTTATGGCTACTACATGTCACTATTGAGAATTTATATATAATAATAATAAATATAGTTGGGAACATTACAATAAAACAAATTATAACATTTAAATTTAATTAAAGTCTAGACAAGGAAAATTTTGTGGTGGGATCATAGAATGATTTTAGACATATAATTAAATTATTAAAAACAAAAAAATGGTTTAATAAAACAATTAACTATTAATAAGATAAATTAATAGGTAATATCAAATAAAAGAAATAGATAATAATTATATTAACTAAATAAAATTCATAGGAAAAGTAAAATAATACCCAACAATTTAATTAAAAAAATTATCCATAGCAAAAATGAACAAGAATAAATGGTTTGGGTGTTAAAAGAATTAATAGCAATTGGGTTAAGTAAACAAGGAAGAAGTATTACGAGTGTGGGAAGTAAGCAGAAAAGTTAGACGTCGTGATCGTACCATGTTACGATCGCGACTTTTGGGAAAACTGGGCTTGTTGCGGTCTCGACTTCGTCGCGATCGTGACCTTGAAGAATTTAGGGATCGTTGCGATCGCGACGAATGTCGCTATCGCGATTTTGTTGTGATTGCGATTGGGTGGAAATTGGGGACTGTCGCGATCACACTGTGTCACGATCGCGATTTTCTCCAATTAGACATCTTTACTTCTAAACAACATAACTTTCAATTCAGAAGTTCAAAAATTACAAACTATATATCATTGGAAAGCTAAGAACAAGATCTACAACTTTTATGAAGACAATTTTATCTAAATCAGCCTGTATCAATATAGTTTAATCATTTAAGTGAAGGTTACCATTTCAGTCAAATTATACACCAATTTTACAAAATTGCACACCAATACTGCTATCTTATAAGGGTCATAACTTCTGCGCTTAAAGTCCAAAAATTTCAATCTTTATATCGTTAGAAAGCTAAAAGAATAATCTACAACTTTTATGTAAACCACTTAGCTTCAATCTACCGAGATCAATGCAGTTTATTCTTTAAAGTTTCAGACCCTATTCTTTGTTTTCACTCATCTGTTCACAAACAATTCTCATCCAGATTTTAAAGGACCCGAACCAACATGCAATTTCCCACATACCGAACTCCTTTGATACACAATTTACCATAAACAAATCTATCCAAAAAATCTCCCAACATTCACATACAGCCAATTTAACATAAGAAGAAAATTATGCATATCACTGTCAACTTGCAACAACAAAGTTGATACACATTTTCATACTTTATTTCACAATGTCGTAACAGTATCATGGTTGCAAAATACGTACAGTAATGTTTATGCTGACATGCTTCTATGATCATCTAAAAATGATTCACACTAACTTAGTTACAAAAGTTTGAAATTCTTGGAGATTTGCCAAAACTTTGCAAGGCTCACTTATGATTTGCTGATTCTTCACCTGAGGAGTAGAAAATTTTGGGGTGAGCCAGAAAGTTCAGTGGCTAATATATTTATAGCCGGTGATAACGAACCATACACAACATATATATATATTCATAATGCAACACATCATCACAAAAACACATTGGTTGAAAGTTATCATCAAACATAACACTCAAAATACATCATAACTTATCATATCAAAAATGCCATACACAACATAATGGCTCGAGAGTTCCGTGAAACGAAACGACAAAACTGAAGTTTACACCATGAAACGAAACGAGTTCGATTTTTCAGGATCTCGTAGCCACAAGCGGGCAGCCGGGAGAAAGCTATAGGTCATCGTGCACGAGACAAACGAAACGGATTTCTCTCTTGCCCACATGATAAGTTTTTCAATGCTCATACATTCCATAATATATTCATGCGTTCATGCTTCATAAATCTTCTCTTTTTTATTCACACAA
>JAOSBN010000003.1:1207350-1233809 GCA_027563595.1 Erythroxylum suave
ATATTTCCAGGAGGGAAACTTCTGCTGTATCTACAACTTATACGTAAATAATACAATCTCTAAGGTTTACCTATCATGTATGACTGTAAATTCATCCTTGTATATACTTCACTGTTGTCTGTCTCCATTATAAGCAATGTTGTATATGCAGGATGGTGCCGCAGTTACTGGACTTGCTATTGCTGGAGCATCATTAGTTGCTGTGAATGCCACAGGAAATCCAATTTATGATCCTATAGGTTCAATAATTGTTGGCAACTTGCTTGGGATGGTATGTACTACCTATCTCATAGGTATCTCCCTTCACAGATGAACAAGTGTAATTGAAGTGAAATTTTATGCAGGTGGCAATATTTCTGATCCAAAGGAATCGGCACGCTTTGATTGGCAGAGCAATGGATGACAATGATACGGAGAAGGTTCTTCGATTCTTAATAAGTGACCCGGTATATTTTTCATTAGAAAATTTATTTTATTTACTTTTACTGCTCTTTCTTTGGAAATTAACAAGTTGTTGGTTTTTGTTGTAGGTGGTAGATGCTGTATATGATTCTAAAAGTGAGGTCATAGGACCTGGGTTCTTTAGATTCAAGGCAGAAATAGGTGATCTTTCTCAGTTCAACTCCCTTAACTGTTTTGATTGTCCAAGATTCTGAACATTGATTTTGAACCACCAGTAGTTAGAATTCTAATAACATGTCTGAGGTTTTAAACATATTGAGGAAAGATCTACATTCATTGCGTTGAGAACAGCACTAAATTTGTTCAGGAATTGTACTAAGCCAGACATTTCTGCCACCTTTTGTCATTGTTTGAATATCAATATTAATATACTGATTTCTATGACTACAGATTTTAATGGAGTTGAGGTCGTGCAAAATTATCTTACTAGGACAGGACGTGAAGAATGGGCAAGACAGGTTGATATTTGTCACAATTTCAATTGAATAAGAAAGAAAGAGTGAAGAGAGTTAGTTAACAGGATAGCATATTATATATATATATAGTTTTGTGTTGTTTAAAAATAATGAATTCATGGTCCAGCATTTCGTGCCTGACTTTGCATGTGTAATGTACAGTTTCGAAAAGCTGCAAAAGAGAAGGATGATACTGCCTTGCTCAAAATCATGTCCAGTTATGGTATGCATTTCTACAAACAGCAACGATGATTGAAATTTTACAAGCAATTTTTGGTGACTAGGTTTCCCCTTCGCAGGTGAGGAAGTAGTCACTGCTTTAGGATGTGAAATTGACAGACTTGAGAAGGAGATACAGGAGATTGTACCAGGCATTCGGCATGTTGATATCGAGGTGCACAATCCAACAGGCCCGATCCCATGATTATATATACATTTTTTATTCTTTTGCATTTGAAAATTGCTTCTGCATATTTACTACTTTTTTCTGACATAATGGATGATGTCAAGCATTTAACTACCGAAACACGGAGTGACATGCTTGCATATTTGTTCCAAGTGAGTTTATCAATAGTGAGATCATCAAGTTTTGTCAGATTAGAAGGAACAGAATATTGAAAGAGAGAATATGGTATATGATGTTACGTCTGGCAATTTTGATAATAACTTCAGTAGCTTTGTCACCTTGGTCTTTGCATGCTAAGATTCAAAGTTGTATTAAACTGGTTCAGGTCCTCAGATAATTCCTTTTGAACTATACCGGTTGTCAGTTAAACATACATGATCCTGGTGGCTTACAACCTATGACTTCTCTGTAGCTAAAAGGTTCAATATTTGCCTGTAGTTCTGTCAAACTTTTACTATGGATTTCATATAATGCAATATAACATTCAAGAACCATTATAATCCTAGAATTGGCCTTGAAGGAGTTGAGGGGTAAGTTTCATGCAAGTAATTGTGAGTACAAACGTATGTTTTTCCACAGTAACATTGGCTCTTTGTCAGGAAAGTGTGCATTCACCAAGTGAAACTAAAGGGTGTTCTAACATCCAAAGGTTTTGTGTCCAAAATCGTTTTCTCAGAATCTTTGAAAGATCAGTTGCTTTCTGTTGTACAGAATTGCATATAATGAAAGCAGAGTAGTTACTTTTCATGTCACTGGAATGCAACTTGTTGTGCTTTATCTGGAAGCTGTTATTTACTGAGTAATTGGCATGAACAGGAAAGGTAACATCAGAAAATGACTCTTCTTTGTTGGCTGGACCACTCACTCATTTTTTTATATAACCCATAGCCACCGAGTATATCCGACAGTCATTGAATAAACCGTCGGATACATGCAATAATCTGCAAATTTCTGTTTTGGGTAAGTACAAAATTAAGTGACAGGCTTAATGTGTTTTTGGTTCCAACCACCTATCTTTTTGAGTCATCAACAGGTGGACATAGGGCCTCCATCTTAGTTCGACAGTGAAAACTTCAACTTTAAAGGTACAGAACCTGAAATTTTGGAGTTTGGAGGCATACAATGGTAACTCGAACCTGAAAATTTTGAGTTCGTAGAATCTTGACTTGAACTCGAACTCGAACTCAAATTCAAAAGCTTAAACCTTTGAGTTCATAGGCACACTAACACACACCACATGGTGAATGAATTTGCCATGTGCTCACCTACTTGGGTTAGTTAACAATCTGCAGCCAACCAAGTCTCCTAACCACCAACCTCAGCTAGCACGAGAGGCTTGGAATAACATTTGGTGAGCCTCTTGAATGTGCAAAGAGTATTATTATTATTATATTCCCAAGAGACTACGTACTGAACTTTAAATTCTTCAAGCTTCATAAAAATGGTGGAATGGTTAGTCCAATTAGGAGGATAAAACAATTCAATAGAAAAAGGGTATCAATCAAACATGATGAATTAGTATTTTTCATGTGATTTGAATTTCTATGATGTGATTTTGACCATGCAGTATTATACTATGGCTGGCTTTAGTTGACTATCCTCTCAGGAGTCAATTTTTTAGGCATGTTTTGAGTGTTTTCTTCAATGTTTCAAAATGATTTATGGATATTTCAACCAAAGCCAGCGATAGTATAATACTGCGTAGTCAAAATATTAGAAAATATCATTTAATAAATTACTATGACCTAATAAAATAATATGAAATTAATCATAAATTAAAATGTACAATTTCAATACTTTTTTTTTTTAATCTTTGGATGGGGACTGAGTAGGCATTCAAACTCGATCAAGAAAATGTAAATAAGGGGATTCGAACACTAAGACCTTTTAGTCCTATGTCTCTCTACTCTACCAATTCGACCACCCATAAAAAGCTCAATACTTATTAAGCCAGAGGAAAATATATTATTATACGTATTCAAAAAGTAAGGTTTAAACGTTTTATCGATATTAAAAAATAAAAATACTATAAAATTATTCTTAAATATTATAAATTAAAAATCTACAATTTTTTAATGAATATGTAATTATTTTTGTCTACGTCATATTCTAATGACTTGAAAGATGGGGAAATCTGCTGGCCTTTCTTTTCTTTGAAATGGACAACTTGTGGTGACTACTCACATACTATAAAGCAACATGTGAATCAGTTCCCAGTTTGGCAGCTTTAATTTAAAATAGGACAGAAGGAGGAATTTGAACCACATTATTGTCAAGATTCTAAAATAAAATTAGGAATATATCTTTTTCAATTAAGATTTGCAAAAGGGAATCTTTAAATTGTAACACCAAAATTATGAATATTCCTAAAATATGCCATAGTTTACATGTATTAAAACTTGTTAATAATATCAATGTTTAAAAAACTGAATCAATCTGCTTAATTTTGGAAAAAATTAAAAAAATTATTTTCCTTAATTAAAATTTGAAGTTAAAAAAAGATATTGGTAATCAAAATTTGACAAATTAATTAATAAACTGATTATTTTAATAACAAAAATTATTGAATTGAATTAAATTAAAAAAATTAGCTGGATCAAAATTTTTAAACATAAAGGCCAAAACTTTAAACTTCAAGAGAGATGAAGCAATTATTATTAATCGCAATTTGGGCTGTATTTTTCGTATTAATTACATTATAATCTTTAATTATATAGAGCTTTAACATCATCTACCACAAATCAAGTTGATGAGTTTTATCAAAAACTTTAATGGGTTTGATTATTTTTCTTAAGAAAGACTATGGTACATAGCAGAAGAAGAAGAAGAAGACGAACTAAAAACATGATAAAATACACTATCACGCAACTGCTAACACCTTATTTATGTAATATGATCATCTACCAGCAGATGAGTGATCCAAACACCATTGAAGAACTACATCAGAAACTAAGCCTCCAAAGCCAAAAACAAGAACTGGGTTTTGGCCAAAAAAGAAACTTGATGTGATCTTCCCTTGGTATCATCATGTCTCCAACCGCACCATTAAATCTTCCCCTTTTCGACCATAACAGCACCGGTTGTCGTGTTGCCAAGTTGCTTGTTCTTGAGAACTGCCACGCTCGTCGGGAAGTGTTTACGATCGTCCGCAGCGTCGAATTTCTGCACCGGCATGGAGAGGACGTTGGCTTTCTGGGAAGTGTCGACTCCGGCGGGTTGCGGACGAGGGTACAAGATATCGGTGGGGAAGAAGTTGTACTGAAGGCCAGCCATGGATGGAAGCTCAAGGCCTCGGGGACTTTGACACAAACACTTGGTGATCTAAAGATGATGTTTGTGTGTTGCTAGGCTGGTCTTGGAACAAATTTAGTTTGGTTTTAGGGTCTATTTATAGAGGAAGGTTTGGGGTTTCCTGTAATCTTGGAGTTACAGGTCATTATTTTGGAATATAAATTGTGCCTTTTTTATAATTTAGAAAATGGAATATTCTTTTAACTATAAAAAATATTTGATTATTTAATAATTTAATAAGTATATTTTTATGTTAATTTTATAAATTTAAAAATTGAATATCTCATATTCTTTTTTTTAAGACAATTATTTATTTTTATTAATTTCTTAAATTTGAGTATAAATTTATTTATGCAGTTAATCAAAGTGATGAATATATGCTCTAATATTTATTTATACAACTAGTATACTTTTTTTTAAACCGAAGAAATCAGCAGTCGCTATCATTTGGATACGCACTAAGTAAATCTCTTGATTGACGCAATAACTTGCAAATTACATCAATCAAGTACTCTGTACTAAATAAGCCTTGTACGATAGGCTAAATCAAAAGAGTGTAGGTAGGGGATTCGAACATAAGACTCTTTAGCATCATACCCTCTACTCTACCAACTCGATCACTCCTTAAGGTTAAGGGCTAATATACAAATATGGTAATTATGTTAATATAGTAATAAATTCTAATTTTTATTTTTACCAAAAATAGGTCCAAGTATTAAATAAATTTTATCTAAAAAATAAAACTATTTTAAATAAATAGTTTTATTTTTTCAAATAAAGTTTAGGCTTTTTCCCTATAAATGAATAAGATTATTTTAATTAAATTTTAAAAATTTTCATATGCAAAAATTACTCAATTGAAATATTTAAATGTATTTTAAAAAAAATTTCAAAATTTTTATTATTTAAGTATTAAGATTATTTTTTTACATATTTATATATTATGAAATTATTTTAAATTGATAATCATATTTAGTTTCGAAAATTCATCTAATATGATTCAAATATGAAGATTTATTTAAATTAAATTAATAAAATAGTATTATTTTAATGAAATTAATGAAAAATATTGTTTTAATTTAGAAGCATTTTATATTAAAATAATATTTGATCAAATTAACTCAAATCAAAATAAAAAAATAGAATTGAACCGGGTCAAAAGTTGGGCTATTACCATTCCTATGTTAATAATATGTTAGGCTCAAAGCCCAAAACCAAACTTGAAGTCTATACTCTTCTCCAACCTCTCACCCAAAACCCCCATTAAACCCTAACCCTATAAATAAAATTAAAGTTCCCATTTGCCCTTATCCATTGAAACCCCTCTTTGTGTTCAGGTCGTCTCCTACCTCTAACACCCTAAAGACACTGACTTTACATACAACCATGTCCGAAATGGGCGTTTCTCGTTCAGAGAAGAAAAGGCCCAAGAAGAAAACCCAAGAAAATGACTCCGACCCGAAACCGGCCGATGACGACGACGGCTCCGGCGACTTCATGATTAAGCCCCAGAGTGTGACTCCGGCGATTGACACCTCCCAGTGGCCAATCTTATTGAAGAATTACGACCGTCTCAATGTCCGTACGGGTCACTACACTCCGTTGCCCTCCGGTCACTCTCCTCTCAAACGGCCTCTGGCAGAGTACATAAAGTACGGTGTGATGAATCTCGATAAACCCGCGAACCCCTCTTCGCACGAGGTTGTTGCGTGGATCAAGCGGATTTTACGGGTCGAGAAAACGGGGCATAGTGGGACTCTGGACCCGAAAGTTACCGGTAATTTGATTGTGTGCATTGATAGAGCGACCCGTCTTGTGAAGTCCCAACAAGGGGCTGGCAAAGAGTATGTGTGTGTTGCTAGATTGCATAGTAAAGTGCCTGATGTTGCCAAAGTGGCCAGAGCTTTGGAGACTCTTACTGGGGCGGTCTTTCAGAGACCGCCATTGATATCAGCTGTTAAAAGGCAGCTTAGGATAAGGACTATCTATGAGACTAAGTTGTTAGAGTATGATGCTGATAGGCATTTGGTTGTGTTCTGGATTTCGTGTGAGGCGGGTACGTATGTGAGGACTATGTGTGTTCATTTGGGTTTGATTCTTGGGGTTGGTGGGCATATGCAGGAGTTGAGGAGAGTGAGGTCCGGCATTTTGGGGGAGAAGGACAATATGGTGACTATGCATGATGTTCTTGATGCTCAATGGGTGTATGATAATTATAGGGATGACACTTATTTGAGGAGGGTGGTGATGCCACTCGAAGTTCTTTTAACTAGTTATAAGAGATTGGTTGCGAAGGATTCAGCTGTGAATGCAATTTGTTATGGGGCAAAGTTGATGATTCCGGGATTGTTGAGGTTTGAGAATGATATTGAGGTTGGTGAAGAAGTTGTGCTGATGACTACAAAAGGTGAGGCCATTGCTTTGGGGATTGCAGAGATGACCACTGCAGTGATGGCTACCTGTGATCATGGTGTTGTGGCAAAGATTAAGAGGGTTGTGATGGATAGGGATACTTATCCGAGGAAATGGGGGTTGGGGCCTAAGGCTTCAATGAAGAAGAAGTTGATTGCGGAGGGAAAATTGGATAAGCACGGGAAGCCTAACGGGAATACCCCAAAAGAATGGATGAGGAATGTGGTCTTGACTACGGGGCAAGATTCTCTGGTTGCTAGCCTTGCTGCTGGCTCTGCATCAGCTGTAGAAGCAAAGGAGACTGCTGAGGCGGAGACGAAGAAGAGTGGTAATATTGAAGATGAGGAGGGACGCAAGCGCAAAGCTGATGAAATTGCTGCTAGCCCTGCTTCTCAGGTTCCCGCGAAGAAAGCTAAAGTCGAAGATGGTAAAAAGGCCGCAACCATTAGTCTGGAGAAGGATAAGGCAGATGGTGTGGACGAAAGCAAGAAGAAGAAGAAGAAGAAGAAGAAGAAGAAGAGTAAGGAGAGTTGGGAGGAAAATTTAGAAGGTTCAGTGAAGAAGGAAGATGTTGAGCGAAGTGAGAAAAAGAAGAATAAAGATGATGGTGAAGCAGAAATAGGAGAAGAAAAAGCGAAATCAGAGAAGAAGCATGAGAAAAAAGTGAAAGAGAACGAAGAGGCCGCAACCATTGTAGACGAGAAGAATAATGGAGAGGCAGAAAAAAGCGAAAAGAAAAAGAAGAAGAAGAAAAAGAAGGATAAGGATGCAGAAGAATAGTCATGAAAGTTCATAACTTTTTTTCTTAGGAGGGTATAAATTTCCATTTCCTGCTTGTATTAGCTTCAAGACTTCTGCTGTACCAGAGTATTTTTCTTTGGGGAAATCTTAGTTCTTAGTATAATAGTTCCTTCTGTGAATCACTGATGTAACATTTTTGGCTTTATTTCTTGAGATTTGTTTATTGTATGCACATATTATCTCGTCTCAAGTTTCTGTACATCTTAGCATTTTCAGAAAATGACCGTTCTGTGGCTACTCTTGCTTCTACAAATTTGATTCATGTGCAAATTGGAGGGCAATCTGAACTTTTAAACACAATGCTCAGCCACAGCAATTTGGTTATGCATTTTATCATTAATAACATTCTTTAGCCCCCCTACCATTAAAGTAAATAATGGCTCCAAACTTTCTAAATTCTCAGGATGATAAATCAGTAAGACCTGGAGTTAAGGGACACCAAATACGGTCTGACGGGTTTAGATTCAGATAAAACTTAAAAAAATTCAACTCTAGTTTAGATTTGATTTATTTTGAAGTTCAACCAATTATGAAAAATTAATTGGATAGAAAGTCAATATATCAGATTCGGTCAAGTTTGAGTAGGCTCAGATTCGAGTTTGAAATTTTTTTCTAAAGCCCAAGCCCGGCCTGTTATTGATGACTGCCAACCATAATGACAAAACAAACATTGTTTATCAACGGGTCATTTCTCATTGGGATAATCATTCAAAAGTTCAAATTTTTATCAAACTTAGAAGCATAACCATGACACAACTATTTGAACAAATAAAACACCAGGTTTTCCATTCCCCTAAATTGTTGAATGTTTCCAAACACGTTTGCTGTGTAAGATCAGAGGAAGCAACAGAAACATGGGCACAGGACTGAATATAGGAGTTGCATACCACCACTACCTTACAAGTTAGAATCAAAAAGGTCTCTGTGAGGTTTTGTTCCCAAATATGGCTTCCCTTACTTGTGAAGGGCCTGGTGCATTTATATTCAAGAAATCTCTTACAGCTTTGTCCTCAAGACAGAGTCCTTTTTTGCGCAGTTCTGCTACTAAATCCTGAGCTTCTTCCACACCTTTCTCTTTGCATAACCGATCAACCAAACCCACAAAAGTAGCAACATTTGGGCAATGACCAGCCTCCAACATTTCAATACAAAATTCCTTAGCATCATCTAAGTGGTTGCACTTATACAATCCCTGAATCAATACTGTATAACTGAAAGCATTTGGTGTAATTCCATTGTTCTGCATTTTCCTAAAAACTCTCTTTGCATCATCAAACTTTTGAGCTTTGGAAAAGCCATCAACCACAGCTGTATAAACAACAACATCAGGAATGGTACCTTTCTCACGAATCAAACCAAAGAGCTTCATGGCTTCCTGTACAAGGCCGTCTTTGCAGAGACCATCAAGCATGGCAACTGCATTGGGTATCAGACCAGTTTCCTTCATTTTCTTAAAGATTTCCTTGGCATCTTCAGGTGCTGGAGGTCGATCGGACTTGGATGTTAACTTCTCTTCTTTCCCAGAAGCAAAATCAGCTGCACTATCATTGGTAGTAGATTCAGGATCTTGGCCATCCTTCTTGTCCTGGAAACCAAGCTTGAACTGATCAAGAAAAGCAGCATCCGAGAGACGACTACTTCTAGTTCTTGCACTTTGATTGGTACCTCCATCACCACTGAGACTTCTACTTCTTGGACTTTGATTAGGACCTCCATCTCCATTGAAACTTTTGCTCTTAGGATTTTGAATGTCGTAACTGGCACTAGTGGATGTTCTTCTAGGACCACTAGGAGGAGTACGACTAGGATGAGACTCTGATTGAGTATCGAATTTGTGCAGTCTCTCACCTCTCAAACGTCTGCCTGCAATAGGCTCCGGCGGCATCTGGGTTTTCCCAGCTCTATATTCTTCTTCATCATCGAAACCAAAACCAGTACTTGGCTCTCTGATGGAACTAAAGCGACATACTAACCGTAACAAGCAGTTTGGAGATGACAAATGATTCCTCTTCAAAATCAAAGATTGAGCGTATGCCATTGATTGATTGATCGATTAACTGATCACTTTGATGAAGTAAAGGTTCTATGCCTCCTCAAAAACATAACAATCCCTTTCGCTTATAGCTGCAATGACATCAAAATCTCAAAAGAAGAACACAATGAAGCAAACGAACATTGAAATTGAATGAATAAAAAGCCAAGAATTTTGCAATATGTTTCTTCTACTACAGAAAACCACTCAACTCCATTAATCCATCCGAGAGCCGTCATCCCATAACTTGATAAAAAGAACGAAAGCTCTGTGCTTGGCACAACGAAAAGATACGATTTTCACAACACAAATAAGTTGCTTAACGAGAAATCCAATTCAAAGAAAGTAGGTAAATGAATAGAAAACCCCGTGGAATAAGAGAAATCGACATACCAGAAGCGATTGTGCAGCAGTCATCGAAGTGGGTTTTTGCCTGTCTTCACTCTTCGCTCTTGCTAGAGAGATGGGTCAGTGGGAAGTTTGGGGTTTTGGTTGGGTTTTGAATGGCCTTAACGGGCTCGTGGGTCGACTCTGTTTTTATTCTTATTTCTATAATAATAGTGCCAAGTTGGGGTGTATTTGAAAGGGAAACCGACTTGAAAGAACTGAACAAACATGTTACATGTAATAATATGTGTGGGTTTAACCTAAAAGAAGAGAAAACACGTTAATCTGTAAGAAAAAAAAAAACTATGTAAGACATTGTCTGAAACATAGTAAACATTACACACAGATTATAAGTTATACAACTAGAAATGGACATGGGAAACTAGTAATGTACTATGTATCTTCTGGTTTTCAGACAGATTTCAATGGGAAGATGCAATCTTTGGTACAAGGAGTGTGACAGGTGCACCTGTTGTGTCTTGAGTCTCTTCACTCGACATGACTTCACCAGATTCTGATGTTCATATATCAGTAGTTTACTAGTTTCACTTGCCTTGGAACTATTGGTGCCTCTATATAGTTTACAAAAAACAACGTTTGATTGAACTTTCGAACAGAAATTTCAACTCTGTATCTCTCTCTCTTTCTCAATAATCCGCTATTTTGATCAATATATGTCCCAGGAATTCATACAGTGTTTATTTAGGTGATCTGATATCACTTCATACCAAGTACTGCGCACCAAGTTAATTGTTACTTCCGAGTTTTGATTTCTGATTTTCCACCTTCCGACAGCACAGATTCATGCTCATGATCATCCTTTTATATTGTTGATATAGGTGACATTACAGATTCATGGTCTGACATTACACCTTCATTTACCTTTTTCTTGTCCATTTTTTACTTCCATCTGTTAATGTTATATGTAATTATCTTTCTACAAATGACAATATCTACATGTATAATGCTTTGCCTGCAGGACTCCACTTAGTATTCAACATCTCCATTTTCAGAAGGTTGAGCTAGTAAAACTTGACATGTAGCAGACAACTGAGTAGCGTGAACAGGAATAGCACGTAATCGCTTTTCACAACCCTGTATCGACGTTGAAACGTAGATGATTACACCCCATGCTCAATAGATGACTCCTAGAACCAAAAATAAACAGAAGATGCTTCTCTTTGCTATGTATTTTACTTTCTGAGTTCCTAAAATTTTCAAGAGATGTTGGTACTTATTAGACTATGCACTATGCAACTTATGATGTAGGTAGCTAGTAATTTGATGTCCGAAAATTCCCCTCATGAGGCTATATGTATTCTCCTGTTGTTACTGATGCCCTTGCTAAACAATACATTCAAACGCTGAGCACCATGGTTCGGTATCTGCATATAGGAAAATGAATGATTGGTTTAGATCTCCAGAGATCTCATCACTAAGTACAATAAATCAAGTCTTTTCCTAGTCTACCATTAGCACAATTCTGCTGGACACAAAAACTTGCCTTTATGATAGTTGCGCAAGAAGGGAAATAGGGAATTTTTAGTGATTGACTATTATCTGTCAGTAACTTCTTTGTTTCTATTGTATGCATAATAAGGGTCATTCTCAAGCTATGTAACTTTTTAAGTGCCAATAGAAGGAAAGTATAGCAGATATGAGCTTACCTTACGGGTTGAGTTCAGGCTGGATGAGCTTTACACAATTTTCAACTTCTGACTGTAGGAATGACACTCTCGAAAGCTTCTACGAGCAAAGCAACTTTTCTCTTACGAACTGGACTTAACTTGGATACGACCTGTTGAAGTGTGTGGTCAAGCATCCAGTCATCAGAACTTTTCCTGTCTCCAGTGTCTTGGTGCCTTAAATGAACTGTTTCTGCTTCCCTCTCAGGATCCAAGGGCAGGAATCGTGGCGCCTTTGGGTTGAATTTCTTCACTTTTTCCAATGCTTTGATAAACCTTTTAAGGAGGATCACTTTCTTGAGGTGGCTCCAGCTATTTTGCTTCTGTAGCCTGAGTTTATTTTCTGCCTCTGATACTGCTGTTTTTGCGTTCTGTTGGCCAGTGGTGCTATCAGAAATAACCTGTGGTTCCTTTGTACCGGGTGAATATTCTAGCTTGCTGCCATTTGATTCATCAAACCTCTGTTTGGTAAAATCAGTTGAAGTTGAGGAGAAACCTTCCCTTCCTTCGCCAGCTTTCTTTTCCTCGTTATGATCAAGAATTATATTGCTGCGGACTGATCGATCATCAGATGAGTCATCTTGAATATCTGGAAGAGGTATTTCATCAATTGCTTCTTCTACCAACCTTATGGCTTCTATCTGCTGAAGTTCAAAATCACGTTTGCCTGCCTCAGGATTGTCCTTATATAAGTCCTGGTTTGTTTCAGAAACATCCTCAGTTCTTTTAGAATTGTTCTCATCTATCAATCTGTTGGTGTCAAGACCTTTTTCTTCCTTGTTTTCTCCCTCAAGTAAGCTCGTACTACCTGACACCATGTGCTTATAGATCAAGTACCAAAGCCTCATATGATTTTGTTTTCCCTCCTGCTTTTCATGTTCTATACCATTTGTGCAAATAGGCTCAGATTCTTCAAGTGGAATAAAATCTTGTGCTAGCTCATTTTTGGATTTGATTTTTTCCTCTTTGACTTCAGAAGTTTCTTCTTGTGGTTCAGAAATGGATACTGAAGAAACAATGCTATCATATTCTGCTGAACCATTGAGATCTTTTTGAATTTTATATTTCTGGTCTTCTTGTCGATCATTAGTAGGGTGGATTTGATTACCAGGCTCACGACCGTGGAATTCTGAAGCAGAAACTTGGAGCACTTGTCCATTACCTGGAAATTCCTCATCAGTTCCTAGGGGAAAAAGTGGACTTGGGGATGGCTTGTCACAGGATTTAGTTTCTGCAACCTTCACCAAACTGTCTTGGAAATAAGGTTGATCATCTTTAGCATCAACATGGTTTTCTAGGTTATGAAATTTGAAAGCAGCAAGATCTTCCTTTGAGTCTGTGACAATGGCTTCAGAAGTAGATGTGCCCATTGCTGTCTCAACACAACCACTTGGTGGACCAACTTCTCTGGGGTTTGAACAATACACTGCCTTCTCTGCGCAGAATACATCAGCTTGATCATTATGATTGTCGTTGAAACTTCTTTCAATAGATGCTCCCTTACGAAGCAATAATCCAAATTTGGTTTCTTTTCCCTTTCCTGTGTTCTGCCCATCCAAGCTACTAGTTTGAGATGGAGTTGATTGAGAAGATTCTGATGCAAATGACTGCAGTTGACCATGGATTTCCGGTAAAGGACTGACTGTTTCAAATGCTTGTACAAGCAAGGCTACCTTTCTTTTTTGTGCTGGAGCTAGTGCAGATATAACCTTTTGAAGTGCATAGTCTAGCATCCATTCCTCAGAATTTTTCCTCCCCAATATGGTATGATGACGCAACTGAACCTTTTCTGCTTCAGGATCAGGCTCTACAGGCAAAACCCGTGGCTTCTGTAGACTGAAGTTCCTCACTTGTTCCAATGCCTTAACAAACCTCCTGAGGATGAGGATCTTTTTGAGGGTACTCCAGTTCTTGGGTGCTTGCTGGCTAGGCTTGCTTTGCACATTTGATTCTTCTTTCTCTTCTCCTGAGACATCTACCTTGTCAGCTTTGAGCCTTAACTCTTCTGAATCGCGTAATGTGCTGGCTCTACGTGATTCAGATAAAGTCGAAACATTTGGATCTTCACCTTCTACAAGTTCCTCTTTAGTAGTTTGATCATCAGAAGACTGGTCTGGAATTTCTGAGAGGATTCTATCAAATGCTTCCTGTACCAACTTAACGGCATCATGTTGGTAGGGATGAATCCTGGGACTGCTTCCTTCCTGATCTTCCACAGACATGTCCTGCTCTACTCCTGGTGAATCCGAACAACATTCACTCCCATTTGTTCTAGGCAACTCAATTGCATCCTCGCGGCATTTCCCTGTTTCTGATTGATCAACTTGCGGTTGGCTTTTGTCTTCTACAGCAACACTTGATACCATATGGCGATATATCAGTCCCCACAAACCCATGTGCTTCTGTTTCTGTGCTTGAGTTTCACATGCTATACCTCCAGACTCGGAAACTGCAGTTGGTGACTCACAGTCTGGGACAGAATCGTCCTTTTTTTCTTCACAAGCTGCAATTTGTTCTTCAGCTGGTTCATCACTAGAACTAGTGAAAACGATATGATTGATTACTCTTGGTTCGGCTGAACATGTCAAAGTATTTACCTTTGAATCTCTTACACACTCGCCTATCTCCAAACTCGGTACTTTGTCTCTGCTGCCTCCTTGATAGACTTCTCCACCTTCTGAAATTTCCTCATCCTTGTTGTATTGACCGATGTCTTTGAGAAGCATGGTCGTCTTGGTTACGTAATGCGATGTCAAACATGTTTCTGTTTTGATGCTTTTTTCTGCTTTAGGGGACTCACTAATTTCGTTGGATGGTGAAGAATATGATGCTTCATTAACAATGGTCTCAGCAACATCTGCAGAATTTCCAACTTGAATGCCTTCTTCATTCATATTGGCTTCTGGTTCAGTCATTTTCGCATTTGGAGCCCTCACTCTACTCTCACTTGCAGCTTCAAGAACTTCAGAATCTCCACAAGAGGCCATTTGGCTAGTTTGACTTCCTTTCTTCACACGACCGGAACGACTCCCTTCCAATTTCGTATTCTTCTGGTTCTTCAACAAACGCCGTCTCATCGACACAAAACGTTTCAATGAGGGCTGGTCAGAATGATGATGTCCGTGAAGCGAGCAGTAACTATATGGACAAACCTTCATAACAGAAATGCCTTCGGATTCAGTTCCTCCTCCTTCGAGGTCAAGACGATTGGGAAGTTTGGGATCTTTGAGAGCAGAGGAACAAGTGGCCTTCTGTATGTTATAATCTGAAACTTCAGATCCTTTCTTCACTGAAGCTCTCTTGTTTCTCAAACTACCCATTTTTGTCAGGACCTTTAAAGGTCTCAAACTAGATGATCTACTCTTATCGCTAACATATTTACTACCAGAAGAATCAAACTTTGGATTTGAAATCATCGAATTACCAGTATTCTCATCATTACTACTCAAACCAGATTCAGAATAATCACAAGCACTTGCCTCATTATAGTTTGTTCTCTTCAAATAACCAGACAATCTGTTCCCAGACTTGATTGATCTCGATTTCTTGAGCTTCTTCTTAAAGTCAGTACCTCCAGATGATCTCCTCACCAAAGGCCTCCTGAATCTTGAACTCGACAATCTCGTCAAGCTCTTTGAAGACTTAAAATCAGATTGTCTACTTAAAATTACTGTCGATTTCTGCAGCAACAGAAGAAAAAAAAAAACTCAACCTTGTCACTAAAATGCAAAGCTTGAGTTCCAAAATCCGAAACCAAGTTCATAACTGGAGGAGGACTTACCTGGAAAGTCTCCTTTTTGGCATCAGAAGAAGTAGTGTTCTTCATATAATTAGGTGATGCATCTGAAAGTTCCACTGGTAGTGAGCTTGCAGACAAACGATCATCATCGTCATCATGCTCAATCCTGGCTTGTCTAGTGGCAAGTTTCAAACTTGACAACCTTGTAAGCCTGATTGACCTCAACTTCTTCACTTTCCTCTTCGGGGAATCGGTTCTATCCATGATCCCGATAGCTTCGTGATCATATCTTGAAGACGACTTACTGGTCATAGACAAGCTCGACGACGAGGACGAGCAGTCAGAATCTGCACCATTTTCAAGCTTGGAAAGAATCATTCTTTGATGCTAGAGTTTCTTGGGATTATCAAACAAGAGAATCTGAAAATTACAAGAGACTTTTCTAGAATTCAGAAGTTGGTGAGCATGACATGCTTGAATCTTAACATGGTTCCATACAAATTGACTAGTAGAATCAAAAAAGAGCCATTGACTTGTCCTTCATTAACACAAGCCATGTGGAAGCCAATGACTTTTCTAGTTTCATATTATTTTAAGATGCAAAGAAATTTCCTAAAAACATCTTTTGTCATTATTAAGAAAATATTTCTTATTAAGGCAATAATGAAAGATTAAGGTTGCTACGAAGCAACATTTTAAAAACTAGACCGAAAGTTAAATTAAGAAAATATAAAATTTAAGGTTTAAGAGATTCAATTGAAATTAGACTGCTATAAAATCAGTTAAAGATTAAATAAAATTAAAAAATTTGAAATATGATTGAAAGAAAATTTGAAGTTTAATTAGAATTTTATTTAATAAAAATTAATTGACTTATTTTAATTTATAAGAACTTATTACTTTACAAAAATTGATCAACTAATTAATAAATTGATCGTTTTTAACAGTTATTAAAATAAATCGAACCAAAAAGTTAAAAATTGAACCGAAAAGTTGGATGGTTTAAGATTTTTATGATTGAATTAACCGAACTAATGTATATACCAAGTTGAGGTGACAAATTTGCATGAATTAAAAACATTCCCTTCTTTGTTTCTTCTTATATGATCATACATTAATAGTCATAACTAAGAATATATAAAATTTCATTAATTGGTTATATATTTAAAGGTACAAAATTAATGTTACACAAAAGCACAATTTGGATAATCTAACTTTAAAAAACAACAATTTGATTATTTTATAAAATTTTCATTAAAGAATGACCGATATGTTATTAATTTAATTAATCGGTTAATTTATGTAACTAACTAAAATAAATCAATTAATTTTTATTTACAGTCACTTTTTTTAATTTAACTTTAAATTATTTAATAAGTAATGACAATATCTTTCAAGCTTATTTCAAATTCTTAATTTTATTTAATTTTGAACCGGATTTATGACGGTTTAATTTATATTAAATCTTTTAAACCTTAAATATATTGTCTTACCGGTTTAACTTCTAGTCTAATTTTTAGAACATCGATAAAAACATAAAATAGCGAATATTAATTTGGTATCAACCAACTCAAAACAGTATAATTTTTAATTTTATAAAATTTTTATTTAAGATTGACTAATGACTTATCCTTAGCTATAATTGAAGCTTACAACTAAGTAAAAGCTTATTAAGTCCCTATCACGTGAAGTTTCTTGGATGGAGACCGCAGTCTAAAAGTGCCTTTTGATCATTTACAATCGGACGGTCCTGATTTCGACACAGATTGAGCGTGGGACCCTGTAATTCGACACAAAACCGCGTAATGTTAGATATTTGATGCGAGTTGGGACCACTCACAATCCTCGAGCTGCGTGATTGTCGGAGATCAGACGGTGATCTTAGCCTTATGCTGTTTTTAGGGATCTACGCTGCACGTGAATAGTGGCCGAGGTGGGACCCCCGTGAATTTTAAGATAGAAAGACACATGACCTCTTTTTTATTTGACTTATTTTTTAAAATGATATTTATAATTTAGCATTTTAAAATACTATATTTAATATAATTATTAATTTTAATTAATTTTTGATGATGACAAATTAGATATGTATAATTGTGCATAAATTTTAAAAAATACCAAAAAATTGATTGAAATTAAAACAATATTATTTTAAAATTTTAAATTAATATAAATTGGTCTTTTTTTAAAGTTAAAAAAAAGCGAAGTTCAAAATCAATCAATTGAAATCTTGAAATCAAGGCCCAATGGACCATGTTGTGCTTCTCATCGCATCTTTCAGCCCATTTCGAAACTAATTGCTTAAACTTTTAACTTCCCGAGTGTTGAATCCATCTAAATTTGATTATTTTAATTAAATTTGTCATTTAATATTAATTTATTAAATAAACAGTCAAATTACATAATTTATAAACGCTTATGTGCATTTAATAATTTAGTTATATGATTCATAAAATGAAAAAATAAAGGCTGGATTTAGAAATTCATCATTAAAATTTTAAAATAATTATATAAATATATAAATTTATCCTTAACGATAATATGATAATTTTTAAAAGAAAATTAACATAGCATAAAAACAACTTATTCATATAATAATTTTTTCAAAGAATCTATTTTAAGTTTCATATAAGTAAGAAGTCTTTATAAATATATATTGATCGTTATAAATTTTATTTATTAATCATAAATATTATGTGCTTACATAAAATTTTTTAATTTTATTCAATTTTTAATCGGTTTGACGACGGATTAATAGCAATTGAAAACTTTGAACTGTAAATTTCTTATCATATCTGTTTAACTTTTGATTCAATTTTTAAAATGTTACAAAAATTAAAATGATATTATTTGGCGCAATTAGAACATATTTTGTCCAAATAAAAAAAAAAGTGTGCAAGAGGACCCAATGAAAAATTTTATACATTTATGTGATGGCTGATGAGCGAAAATGCTTTCTTTCCTTTTATTTTATTAAGAAGCATCGCAATCATGGCCTGAGAATCGAACAAAAGAGCTTCATGGCTCACGTGCGAATTTGAGCGTGGCAGCTTATCCAAAGCCAGTAATTGCCAAAAATGGTTATGGCGGCCTGCTCGTTGCTTATTCAAACTCACGTCACCCTATCGCTATCTTTATCTCTTCATCGATGCCATTATTCCCTTGAACGTACATTTTCTTTTTTGAAACTAGCTTCTGCATCCTCATTATCGTATATTCGTAGTTCGTGATTTCGTTTCTGGGTTTTCGTAGTTTTCTTCATGAAAGATTGGTTCTTTGAGTTCTTTGATCGATTTCTGCTTGTGGGCAATGGGATTTTTTGAAAGGGGAGTCACAAATGGATTATCTTTACCTTTGTGACTGACAACCCGCCTGACTGACCAAAAGGTTGGAGCTGTGTTACGTATATGTATATGATCTTCTGACATTATATTTTTATATGTTTCCTGTTGATTTGATTCAGAGAAAGAAAGCCTTCTACAAAACCCTCTTCCCTTCCCTCGTTTCTTTTCCCTTGTGGAGGAGATGAATTGAGTTGATATCGTGGTTTTCTGCTTTGGCATTGTTTAGAAGATGTTTTATATAAATTCGACAGTTTTGAACTTGTTCTTCTTCAGGAAAAATACTGTGATAGGTAGGTAGTCGTTAAATTCATTAGATCAGAATATGGATATAAGCAATGAGGCCAACGTTGATCCTTTCTCCATTGGACCTTCAACAATCATTGGTAGAACAATAGCCTACAGGGTTTTATTCTGCAAGTCAATCTCACATTTGAGGCATCAACTTTATCAATTGTTGTTAAAATGGTTTAGAAGATTTAGGGAGTTTTTGGGACCAAGGTTGTCATGGCTGCACCCTAGGAACCCGCAAGGAATATTAGCCATGGTGATGATTATTGCATTCTTATTGAAACGATACACCAATGTGAAACTGAGGGCTGAGATGGCTTACCGAAGGAAATTTTGGAGGAACATGATGAGAACTGCTTTGACATATGAGGAGTGGGCTCATGCAGCTAAGATGCTTGACAAAGAGACCCCAAAGATGAGTGAATCAGACTTGTACGATGTGGAACTGGTGAGAAACCAGCTTCAAGAACTCCGCCACCGCCGGCAAGAGGGATCTTTAAGGGATATAATCTTCTTTATGAGAGCTGATCTGATAAGAAATCTGGGTAATATGTGTAACCCCGAGCTTCACAAGGGTAGGCTTCATGTGCCAAAGCTCATTAAAGAATATATTGATGAAGTCTCAACTCAACTTAGAATGGTTTGTGACTCTGATTCAGAGGAGCTTTCACTTGAAGAGAAGCTATCTTTCATGCATGAAACAAGACACGCATTTGGGAGAACATCTCTGCTCTTGAGCGGGGGTGCTTCACTTGGAGCCTTTCATGTGGGAGTGGTGAAGACACTTGTGGAGCATAAGCTGCTTCCTAGAATTATTGCTGGTTCTAGTGTTGGATCCATTATGTGTTCTGTTGTTGCTACTAGGTCATGGCCTGAGCTACAAAGTTTCTTTGAAGATTCCACGCAGTCATTTCAGTTTTTTGATCAAATGGGTGGGATTTTTACAGTTGTAAAGAGGGTCATGACACGAGGAGCGGTTCATGAGATCAGGCAGTTGCAATGGATGCTGAGGCATCTTACCAACAATCTTACATTTCAAGAAGCTTATGACATGACAGGTCGAATTCTAGGGATCACAGTTTGCTCCCCTAGGAAGCATGAGCCCCCTCGATGTCTTAATTATCTAACTTCACCACATGTTGTTATATGGAGTGCAGTAACTGCTTCCTGTGCCTTTCCTGGTCTCTTTGAAGCTCAAGAATTGATGGCAAAGGACAGGAGTGGAGACATTGTTCCTTATCATCCTCCATTCAATCTTGACCCTGAGGAGAGATCAAGTACATCTGCACGTCGATGGAGGGATGGCAGCTTGGAGATTGACCTACCAATGATGCAATTGAAGGAACTGTTCAATGTCAATCATTTTATTGTGAGTCAGGCAAATCCCCACATTGCTCCATTGTTGAGGATGAAGGATCTTGTACGAGCTTATGGAGGGAACTTTGCCGCTAAGGTATGGATACTTTGTTTCAGCTCTCACTATGGCTTGTCTTTCTATCCTTCCACAGTTTAAAGGCTGACTTCATTTACCTGTAGCTTGCTCACCTCACTGAGATGGAAGTAAAACATAGGTGCAATCAAGTGTTGGAACTTGGCTTTCCTCTCGGGGGGCTTGCCAAGCTTTTTGCTCAAGATTGGGAGGGTGACGTCACGGTTGTTATGCCTGCAACACTTGCTCAGGTACATTCAAATTCAGGTTGATTGCTCAGTTATGGAACAAGTTGCTCATGGTGGGCACTGAGTTCCATTTTCAGATGTTGAAGGAAACAAGGCTAGTTTTTTTTTTTTTTTTCCTTCTATGCAGTATTCAAAAATCTTACAGAATCCAACTACTTTGGAGTTTCAAAAGGCGGTTAACCAAGGAAGAAGGGGGACATGGGAGAAGCTTTCAGCCATTAAAGCTAACTGTGGCATTGAGCTTGCTCTTGATGAATGTGTTGCAGTTCTCAACCACATGCGCAGACTCAAGAGGAGTGCTGAGAGAGCTGCTGCTGCTGCTGCTTCTCATGGCGGACTGCCTAGTGCATCAACCCCTAATCCTGTCAAATTCAGTGCTTCAAAAAGGATTCCTTCTTGGAATTGCATTGCTCGAGAGAACTCAACGGGCTCACTTGAGGATGATCTCCTTGCTGAGGTAACTTCCATATCCATTCAAGGATCTGCAGGAGGGACAGTTGCTGGTAGAAATTTGAGGACCAACCGTAATGTGCATGATGGAAGGGACAGTGAATCAGAAAGCATAGATGTCAATTCTTGGACAAGATCTGGTGGACCCTTGATGAGGACTACTTCTGCAAATCTGTTTATTGACTTTGTCCAGAATCTGGATGCTGATGAACTCAACAAAGGTCTGGTGCCATATCCTTACTCTCCAGGAGGCAGGGATTCATATAACCAGAGCTCTAGAGTGACAACTCCGGATAGAAATTCAGAAAGTGATTATGAGCAGAGGGATTTTTACAATTGGGCAAGTGTTCATGGTTCCAGCATTACAGTTTCTGAAGGTGATCTTCTGCAGCCCGAGAGGATTCACAATGGATTTGTTTTGAATGTTGTAAAGAGAGAAGATCTGTCATTCTCCAATAGAATAGATAATTACAGGAGTGAAATTCCTGAATGCGTTCAACTCGAGTGTCCTGAAAAGGATATGGACGCTAGCTCAGCTTCTGAATATGCTGGAGATCAAGATGATGATGATGAACATGAGTCTCCATCAGTCTTCCATGAAACAACTCCAACTCCTCATCAAATTCATTATTCTGATGGACATGGTCATGGTGCTGGGGATGACTAATCCTGTGAAAATTTTGTGCTTCTGCACTAAACATTCAAGTGGAGTTGGTTCCTGGTAGCTGAAACATCATACTGAAAAGTGAAAGTGAAGAAAACAGCTTAAAGTTTCAGGCTAATAAACTATGTTCCCTTCAGATTCATCTGCATTAATGTTAACCACCATTTTTGTTTACCAACCATGCACATAGTTGTACTCTGGATGAATCAAAATAGATATTGACACTCTTCATTCCTCCATTTCTTTATCTTTCTGCTCTTGCAAGAAGATAACCATCTTTGAATTCTAGTTACCTGTATGACTGGATGGCAGATGGGCTGGCTTAATCCGAAGCCAACCGATCAGGCTTGAGTTGATCCGAATTTGGGCCGAGACCCATTTCATGCAAGTTGCAAGAAAGTGACACAATGCAAGTTGGTGTTGAAGAGTCCAAATCTCACAACTGTCAAACATTAGAGGATAAAGTTCAAGACATTGACGTACTTGTCTTGAAAGTTCACGGATCTTATCTTATAACATCAGCTTTAGCAAGAACCCTAATGGTTAAGTAGCTGGGTCAAACATTAACAACTGTACATGCAAGCCAGCCTATATTGGATAATTCCAACAACTCCAAGTTCCTTACACAAGGCAGCTCAATGATTTGTGGGCAATTCATACTTTCCTGGAAAAACTATGATTTGAATATGCTGGTGGATTAACTTTAGGCTATGTGATTAATCAAACACTTCCATGTATACAAAGAGTTAGTGATAGATTCAAGAGCTTCCCGGAGTTGTACCGGAGAGATTTTAATTGATTCGGTTTTTTGTTGAGATATGATGTTTTAGTTATATATAAACCTACTCGAACCTAATCCAATTTTATCATAAAGTGACTTAAACAAAGTACGTGATATAAATTATTACGTATACTCGATAATTTATCCGGCACAATTAAAAAACTTTAGCAAATTTTGACATGGTATAGCCGACCACACTACTTTATCAAAGTTTTCTCAACATTTTCAAATTTTCATATTCATTTGATACACATTTTCAAGCTTCTTGTCCTTTTTAACAAGCATATTCTGGCCGAAAGCATCTAACTTTTGAACAAGAATAGGTTAATGGGATCTTTCCTAGAAATTTTAAAGTCACTTGTATTTTTTCCTTATAATTTGTGTATAAGAAGGCTAAAGAGACAAAGATGTCGATTTCATTGAATTGATTATTCACAAGAAAGTTGAATATGACTTGGTGTAATTAGAGATGGTAACGGCTAAGTTAGGAAAGGTGTAATCAAAGATTATAACGAGCTTGAGTCTGACCTAAAGTTTGATTAATTCATGTTTAACTCGTCAATTTTGAACTAAATCGGACTAGGATTGCCAAGTCTAGGTATAACGAGTTTCCTAATAAAATTTCATGTAATTTCACTTGGTCAAGGCAGCTTAGGCAAAGATAGGGAAGTCTGGAGTTATTAAGTGATTAATTGTTTGCATATATTAAATTTCATATCATAAGCTTTTTTTAAATGTAGAAATACTTAGTTTATAGGTGCCCATTAGTTGAAAAGTAGCTCCAAGGCGGTCCAATTGGCGGAGTGGTTTGTGCATGAGTCCAAATAACTTAATTAAATCTTAATTGATTGTAAAATTTTTAATTTAGATAATTAACTTAAAATATGTAGTAATGAATTATAAGAATTTAATTTATGCATACTTAAAAGATAATGATAAGTGGTGGGTCTGAGCCTAACCTAAAATTCTATGTTCAGGTTCAGATCGAATAATTTGAGTCAGAACTTAATTCGAAATTCAAAATTAAAAAAAATTAAGTTTAGCTCGAAACATGATCAACTCGAGTTAGGTCGAAGCTAGGTTTTTTTTCCACACGAACAAAAACCCCTTTGAACAAAAACTCTTTTTCCTATAAACCCTAATTGCATGGTTACCTTCCTTTGAAGGAAAAGATGAAATATGAAAAGAAAATAAATACATCCCAATCAATTGAATGTTGCTTAATTGTACAAAAGTATGTCCCCATCATCCAAATTGACAATAAAGCTAAAGAAAGGAGAAAAAAAAAAAAAGGAGTGATCACATTGTAAGTCAACACTCCTTCTCCTTCCCAGCAAAGACTCATGATTTTTTTTCTTTGGTCGATATATTATTAAAATTTTAACTTTTTTGTTAAATTGCAAAGATGAAAATCACCCTTAAACATAAAAAATTTAAATTAATCCCTATAGTTATCTCTAATATTACTTTATGTTTACAAAATAATATTATTTGCATTTTAAAATTAAGTTTCTCTATTGTTATCTCTAATATTACTTTATGTTCGCAAAATAATATTATTTGCATTTTAAAATTCATCTCCAAGGATAATAATAGGCAATTAATAAGTATTTAATAAAGTTAAATTTTACGATATGAATAGTATTATTTTGTGAGCATAAAAATTCAAGTTGGGATGGCCAGAGTTAAGCTCGGTTATCTTAAGTTCAAACTCAGTCCGACTCATTGTCATCCTTAAATGTAAAGAGGTATATTACAATGAGTAATTATTATGTTTTAATTTAATAATTTCTTAGAATAATATGGACGTAAGGAGTGCCTCCAATTTTTAAAATTAGAATTGTATCTGTAATATGTGTTTAAATTTGCTTGTGACTAGAATCATATTTTTTATAATTGTACCTCCATAGTGTGTAATTTACTTAAATAATGGTAATTACATACTTTAAATATAAAACATTGAGTGACATATAAAAAGATATTTAATTTATAATGTTTTTTCACAGTTTCAAATAATAGTAATAATAGGGATGACAATGGATAGAGATTGCCCAGCAATGAACCTTCAATAAGTGACTTAACTCTAATTCGATTTAAAGGTGACAATGGATCGAGTTTAGACTTGGGTAGACTTGATCAAGCCTTAACTAAGCTTGATTTAAGTATAATTTCAAAATTTTAAAACTAAAACTAAAACTAACATTATTTCTTTGAAAATTTTGGACTTTTGCCGAACTTGGGTCAAAGGCCAAGATAATAATAAAAATTTAAACCCGATCCAAAACTTGGTCAAATTGGACCGAGTTTGTTAAAACAAATCTTGCCAACTATAGTTCGGTCGAGCCGAAGTCTAATCCAAGCTTACTTGATTCATCTCAAAATGATGTCATTTCAATCTTAAATTTTTTTTAAAAAAATTATAAATCAAAATAACATCTTTTAAGATGACAAATAAAAATGGCGTTGTTATAGAAAAAAAAATTGTCCAAATCCAATTAACCTTAACTCAATGATTTAAATTAGGGATTGAATCTTTTGTTTTGATTATGATAATTTTATCATATTTTAGTAGATCTTATTTTTAATAAAACATGGTCAAAAGAGAGAAAGTGAAACACATAATTTAATGGGTCAAATTGGGTGAAATCGGGTCGGACTTACCAAACCTAAATAATAGTTTCCAGGTAGGTTGCTGTCAGTGGAGTAGGCCTACGTGCAGTGATGCACGTTCATTTGTCGAGAAGACGGGAATAGGATCATTGTGTGTTGTCCCCTCATTGACACAACTCTTCATGGGCCGCCTTTGTTGGTGTCGAGTGGAGCAAACTAGTGGCCAGTTGTTTCACGTTAGCGACTGCATTTGTTTTCACACTTTACTTCATAAATCACTCATTCTATATATATATATATATATATATATAATTACAAATTATATGAAAGATAAAATCTTAGTGATAATAGAATTTATTATTTGAGATAAAACAATCGTATTTACGTAAAAATAGTGTGCAAATTTTTTGTAATTTTTTAGTTTTCTTTAGAAGCCTATTTTAGTAAAAATGATTATTTGAGATAGCTAAATTTGTGAAAATTAAGATTAACGATTTGCAGAGTTATAGTTTTTATGAGAAAAAATCCTGCAAGTTTTTCATACGTGTATAACTGTAATTCTTGTGATATTTAAGTGATTTTATCTATTAAAGGAAGCTAAATTTTTTTGTGATTTTATTTATACTGGAGAACTAATTTTCTCATCCCAACTCGTGAAATTTCAAGACTAAGGGTGCATTTAGATCTGCGGTGCAGTGGGAATAAGTACTTATCTACCGCAGTTTCTAAATACAGAAATATGTTTGGATTTGCGGCACAGGTTGGGAAAAACTGCGGTGCCACCGCAGAAATGAGGTTGCGGTGAAAATTTTACTTTTCAATAATAACCTCATGATATTTTAGTATCTTTCATTATACCCTTACTTAATTAATAGAAGGAAGTTTTTGCCAATAAATGTTTAAGTAAGGAGAAATATTTTATTTAATAAATTTATTTTATTTATATTTTCTTATTTTAATTTAATAATTTAATAT
>JAOSBN010000003.1:1233909-1272734 GCA_027563595.1 Erythroxylum suave
ATTAATAGTTTATTAAATCAATAGGCTTTTTAGTCATTTTATCTTTTTTCAGCAACTACAACCGCACTTGTCAAACACCTATTTTCACATTTCAACAGTTACCAAAACAGCAATCCCAAACTCATAAGTACTTATTGAAAATAAGTACTTATCATTTCAGCAGGTTGCCAACCTCCACTACTCCCCCAAACCAAGCCTGAATTGTTTAGGAAAAATGACCATAATATGGTAACTTGACAACTAGAATTGTGTGGATTAAAACTATATTTGTGAGTTGATATTTTGGTGATTCTATCCATATTTGTTGACAAGCTGTTTGGAAATTTTTAAATTGGACTCATTAACGAATTGGATTCAGTTACATTTGTGGGATTAAATCAAATTCGATTTACACTGTTTGAAATAAATCTATAAATATTAGAATTGAATTCATTTTTATTGAATTGAATTCAATTACATTGTTTGGAACACAATAAAAATGAATCCAACCACTTCATATGACTTTTTTATCCTTAATTAAAAATAGTATGTAAGCAATGTGTGTGTGTTTTGTAGTAATTTGTACATTTATGATGTGTATATTTGAAAAACTAATTTTAATATTTTGGAAATGATTGACTCTTCAATTCACACACAAAATCAGACCATTTGAGATGTAAATTGAATTCATTAAAAAATGAGATTTAATTACGTGGTTGAATTCAAGTCTTTTCCTTTTTAGCATTTCAAACGCATGAATTAAACTCAATTACATAAAATTAATGAATTGAATCAAATTCATTAGATTCCAAACAGACCGTGAGTGTTTTTCTCCAAAGGCTACGTGAATTTGTCGGGTTGTCAATTATGTTTTTTGGGTAAAAAACTTTTAGTATTTTTTAGCGTAGTTGTAGCTCTTTGTATATGAAGTTTCGGTGACGAAACATTTATTGTTTGAGATGTTTTGTGGCTGTTGTGCATCGAATATTTTAGTGACACTATTAAAGGTGCACAACAGATTTTTGGTGGACAATATTCCACTCTTTCGTTGAAAAAGCTACATTATTAGGGAAGTTGTTTCCTCTTCTCAAGTGTCTTTGTTTATATCCATCATTGTTTCACTCACTTGAGTTGTTTAATTCTTATCTTTATTGTTAAACATTGTTGAGGAAATTTTCTGTTGAGATTAGCACGAGGTGGTCGTGTTACTAAGAGTGATTTACTTTCATGGGGTGTAAGGACGAGGGCTAGTGTCAAGGGCTGAGTGAGTCAGCTCAGTAAAGTCTTATGTAAAGCTATTGTCGTAAGGTGAATGTGATTAAGCTAGGTGAGAGCCTCGTAGATGTAGGCAAAGTGTGTCAAACTACGTTACCAAATCTCGAGTGTTGATTTGTTTATTTTGCATTTGATTTTTTTATTTTCGTTTGTACTAGAAACAACAACGACTGAACCATAATTTTTGCGAAACTATATCATTTCGAATTTACAATTTTATAATTTAAATATATTATTTAATAAATTAATGTAACTCAAAAGATCACTCATTATATTAAAATTTACAAATTTTTGCTTGACTTGACCCGAAATTAACTCCAAACATTCGAACTAATCAAGTTTCGGATCAAACTTAAATTCAAGAAATTGGCCTACCTTAAGCCAGCCTAAATAACCCAAATCTTTTTGCACCAATTCCTACTAAAATGATATTATTTTATTTAATGGCTAAAAAGTTGGATATAACCAAATCGATGCGATTTTATTCGAAACTAAACTTGATTGAACATCAAACTACAAAAAAATAGTTCAAACTTTATCATTAGAGATCACAGTTCGGCTCAGACTGGGCTGGGTCGATCAACCCATGAGTCGGTACTGCTTGGCCTGATTAAGTTACAAGTCGGGTTTAATCCAAGGCCTCCCCAATTAGGCCTAGCCCGTGACCTAATTAAAAGTCGTTTTGTCAAAAATAATGTTATTTTTTTTAATTTTTGCCAGTCAACTTACGATCGGACATAGCTACAGTTGAGTCGGGCCAAGCGGGGCTGCCCATTGTCATCCCTCTCCGTTACCAATCCGACCACTTGTCACAACTCAAACTTGCAAAATCTTAAATCAGGAGGCTGGAGAAGACTTTACTCCACCGATTGAGCAACTAGTTAAAGGTACTTAAATCCGCCACAGTTGTCTTCTCCACGTAACTTTTATCTGTGTGCTTGAACCTTCCCGTTTGCTCTCGAGACTTTCTCTCGCCGTAATCGGGGAAGTCTGACTACTGTATGTATGCTTATTTTCCATTCATACACGAACCTTTGGTTTCGTCGACAAGACACAAACCTTTGTATGTTCTTTGTACCTCAAACGTTTAGTTTTGACACGAACACACGTTATTAGTTTTGTTGTAAGACTTTTACCAATATTTAAGGTTAAATTGAGTAAAGTTTAAACCCTGATATTTATTATATGAATAACGTGTATTACAAGGATAGGAATAACCAACGCGGAACATTCTCTTAAATTACTTTAGTGGAAAAGTCAAAAGAAACGTCGTGGTACCGTAATTTACTTTTTTGCGCCGTCAATTACGTAGTGATGAACTATTCAAATGGTTGAAGCTTTAGCCAATGTAATTAATGCAGTCAATATAAAAGGGGAGGAGTGGAGATACTTTTTTATGATGATGAAATTTATAATATTTGTTTGTTCCTCCCTAAGTTTTTAGGTAAATTAACAATATTAGACATGTCAAAAGTCACCCTAGCCTAATTCGATCCGATTTTTGCCCGAGTTGATTGAGTTATAGGTGGGTTATGGGCTAAAGTCTGGCTGATTATAGTTGGCCCAACCAAGCCGCAGGTCAAGGTCAGGAGGGCCACGACTTGGTCTGACCATACTTACAAAATAAAACGATATCTTCTTAGAAATTTTTTCTTAAAAATAAAAATGACGAGTCAGGCTCCGTCGGACCATAATTCGAGTTATTCACTCAAATAGAAACTTAAACAAATTTTATCTAATTCATCAATTTAAGATTAGATCGAGTCAGGTCAAACTAAAATTGTCGAGACTAACTCAAGCGTAAAAACCTTTGATCAAAATTTGTTACCAAAAACAATATTAAATATGCTTTCTTGAAGATGGTGGTAACGTAAATTAAATTATACATTTACTATGATCACACAACTACCAAACCTTAAAGACTAATATCTCTATCTCACGCTTAAGATTCCTCCACACAAATGATTGCAATGCACAAATACGATCTACATCTATTATTTAGTACCTGAAAGAATTTTTTAAGAAGAATCTAATCATTTGAACTTGATATTCGTATCAATTAAGCAACTTGTTGGTCACTAGTAATTTTGGTTCAACCAAACCTAATTTAATTTGATATAAATCAAATTTTATATTTAAATTGACTAAATTTCAGAATGATTTAAGTTTAAAAGATTATTTCCGCCATTCTTACTTCTATAGGTTTCCCGATCATAGAGAGATCTGTGACCACTTTTACCGTTTCTTCGGAATTGTTCAATTATAGCATGACGCAATGCTTCAATGGCTCGATATGAAAGAGGGTCAACTTTACAACTTTTAGTGCAATATCTTCCAAAACCAAGCTGTGTACTATCCGGTTTGCAACCCTTACTATATCTACCTTTGACTTAAACTATACTTTAAAATTATTTTCGAAATTGAAATTGGAAAAGGATACTTTGAGTTAAACTCCAATTGAAAAAAAAAACGTCTACTTAAAATTGACCCGATTCGAGTTCGAACTTTGAAGAAGGTGATTGTCGAGAAGATTATAAATTTAACATATTTTGTCATTTAACTCACAAACTAATTTAGGCAATGCAATGGTAAGATATGGTTCTATGAGGTATGAAGAATGTAAAAGGACATGTTGAATGAATGGCAAGCCATCTTCCATCATTATGTTATAGTTCTAAGTTTGTTCCACCCAAATTTAATAATTGATCAACCTCCCAAACCTAACTTCTTTGTCCAATTATTGATCTTTCTTCAATGCTTATGCCTATTAGGTTCATACCAAACTTTGTTTTCCTGTGTGGCTGAAATTGAAGCAGATCTAAGCATTCCATATATACAAACCTTAACTTCAGAAATCATTTATATGAATCCATATATTTCACTTCTTCACTTATTATCAACGGTTTCAAAACTGAAACAGAAGTTAAACCGGTATCAAACCGTTATAAAACAGGTTAAAGATTGAATAAAATTGAAGATTTTGAAATATAAATGAAGAAGATTGTCCTTATTCATAAAAAAATTTAAAATTTAATTAAAAAGAAATTGTTAAATGAAATTAATTGGTTTATTTTAGTTTATAAAAAATGATTAGTTTACAAAAACTAGTCGATTGGTCATTGAACGAAACGGTTTTTAATAACGAGAATTATTAAAATAAATAGAACCAAAAAAGTAAAAATTGAACTAAAAATTAGTCGATTCAAAATTTTAATTTGATTTTTTATCATTGATCATTATATACACTAAAAATTCAGTTATTTTATACACTACATTATTTACTTCATCATCATCATCCAGTCCGAAATTTTGCAACAAACCGAAATCTGGAGAAGTCTGATAATACATACCTTTATCCTTACATAATAGAGAGACTGTTTCTAATAGACTCATATGTAAATGTGACGATGAAAAAATGATGCAAGATAAAAGAGTAAATTAAAAAAACTGATATGTTAGAAGAGTAAGCAAATAAAAATTAAATAAGTAAATAAATAAATAAAATATGATAAAATCAAAGAAAATACACTAAAATATTTACTTGTGACCTTTATGACCAAATTAAGAAGGGTTGAACCCTGAATTTCTGGGTTGTTTCAGTACGTAAAAGGAGTGGACTGGGGCTCGAGACACCCAACCTCCTACTGAATTGGAGTGGGAGGAAGAGTCTCCGTCTCTATTCCGTAGGCTAGGCGTGTGGCCTCAGCGTGCCCTAAGGATTCGCTTGTTGCCGTTGATGGGTTCATCTTTAATTATACCATTAAAGAAGGGCTCAAAAAATAATTTAACAGTATCTCATATTATAAATTTTTAAAGTTTTTAATTTAATTATTTTTAAAAGTATTTTTATTAAATATTATATAGACCCACATAGACTTATAAGGATGAAAAAGAAGAGCAGGAGGAAGGTTCCTGGAAGCTGCAATGGCAGTCAGTAAGCTCTCTTTTTATATACCCCCATGTTCGTGCTTCCTTCTCATCAACCCCATTATCAACATTCCTGTCTTTTTATTTTTCTTTTTCATTCGTTGTTCCAATGGAGTTCATCAAAACCATTAACCCAAAACGCATGAGATTGAGCCCCAAACGCCTCTTCCGCTCCAAAAAGGACCGATCTTCGGTATCCAGATCTGACCCATCGTCCTTCTCGTCCTCCGACGAAGCTTCCGTCCACAAACCCACTTCGTCCGCGACTCCAACGAGCGTTCTCCCCGAAAACTCCGGTGATTGGTCCGATATTCTCGGGAACGATTTGTACTCCGACCTCGTTCAAGCTTTCAAGCTTATAGACAGAGACAACGACGGGTTCGTCTCCAGGGACGACTTGGAGGCTTTGCTCCTCCGGTTAGGCGCAGAGCCTCCAAGCACGGAGGAGGTCGCCACCATGTTGAGCGAAGTCGACCGCGACGGGGAGGGGTCGATAAGCATCGAAGCTTTGACGGGTCGAGTCGGATCGGGTTGGGAGCCGGGCGCATCGAGCGAGCTCAAAGAGGCGTTTGAGGTGTTCGACACGGACCGCGATGGGAAGATTACCGCGGAAGAGCTACTGAGGGTGTTCTCTGCTTTGGGTGATGACCAGTGCACGTTGGAGGATTGCCGGCGCATGATAGCAGAGGTATCTAAAAACGACCATGGGTTTGTCTGCTTTGAGGACTTTTCCAGGATGATGGAGCTCCAGAGGTGAACATGCATCGTGTGGCGCAGGTTGCTCTTTGAGATGTATAATGTTTCTAATTTGGGGCAGTGACAACGTCTGGGATTGAGATCTTACAACACAAGATCAGGAGGGTGGTCTCATTTCGTTGGTCTGTACCGTAAATGTATCAGAAAATTTTCTTAACATTTTTTATTTTATCCTTTGGTGTGTTTGTCTCATTTTTCATTAATATTATTCCACTAAATGAAGTATGGAATGATATAAGTAATGGAAATTATAAAATTCTTATGAAAATCCCTTTTAATTATATTTTATATTCTTTAATTTTATTAGATCTTTAATTTTTTTTAAAAAGGTCTAAATAAATCATAAATGATAAACCTCTTGCTTAACTTTCAATTCAATTTTTAAAAATTACATAAATAAATCGCCCTAATTACGTGTTATTGGATGTATCTAAAATTTGTATTTTAGGTAAGTGTTATTATTATTGTTATTATAATAACTTTAAATGGTTATTGTATTTAAGGGTGTTTTGCTAACTTTTAATTTTTTACTTTTTGGATAAAAATATGACTTGTTTTTCAATATTTCACAAAAAAAACTTTTGGTGATTTTTTTAGTATCATTTTATACTCTAACATTGTTACAATGATATTTATTGTATTATTAATAAAATGTAAAAGTAGTATTGAAGATAATCATAGATTTACTTAAAATTAAGTGGTATTATAAATAATTATAAAATGTATATCATGTTGATATGAATTCCATATGTTTATTTCTAACTAGATATAATCCTTCAAAGTAACATTTACTATTTTTTATTATTCTAAACATTTAAACATTTTTCTTTAATTTGATCTAGCGAATGTAAAACACAACAATACTTAAATTTCCGTCTAAGCAGGGTATAGGGGGTAAGATATACACAGACATGCCGGTATCTTCTATAAAAATGCAGAGACTATTTCTTTATAGACCTCCAGCTGTTTTGGTGACTCGAACTCAAGATCTTCTTAATTTTAAGTAAGGAGTTGAAACCAATTAGATCACTCCTACTTGTCTTGATCTAAATATGTGATTATAAAAAAATTTAAAAAAACCTATTTATATAATTATGAAAATCCAAATTAACTTATTTTAATGGAAGAAGAAATTCTCGTTTTGTCCTTTTGTCTTTTCTTGACTCTTCTTTAAGTACATTTGGAAAACTGAGACTGACCTAACAACTTTTCTTTTTCTGCCGTTGCGTGTGATACGTGCAAATTTGGTGTCCGAAAGCGAAAGGATGGTTAAATAAATGAAATGAAAGGGAAATTTCCATGAAGTAATGCAAAACATGTCTTGTTTTTCTTATCCACCAAAATTGGCAATGCCCATTTTTCTTGTGTACCATATGGTTTGGTCGGCTGATTTTTTAAGTTGGACGTGAATGTGATGTGATGGAATCCCCACTCAGTCTTCCTTCTTTTTGAGTCACACTTAGTTTGATGTGATTCAATCTCCACTTTGAGTGAAGGGTATGTTTTCTTGCGACCTTATAAATGATTTAAGTAATTCATTGAATTTCTCATGTAAAAAATGTGATTTGAACGTGTCAAATCACATTTTTGACAATTTTAATGGCTTAAATAGATTGTCCTATTGTAACACGTAATGATACCTTAGTTATATATTTAGGATCGAACGTGAAAGGGTAAAAAAGAAATATGAAATGTATCTGATTTCGGTATTGAAACTTCAATCGAACTTTCCGAGGTCAAAACGATCTCGAATTTACTGTCGTTTTCACTGGAATTTATCACAAATAAGCGGGTTAGATTTTTCTACAGTTTTTTCAAAACACGAGTTTTCTTAACGGATCAAAGATTCCTTATACTCGAGATTAATATAAGTAACTGTTGGAGACCTTAACTTATATCTATAACTTTCATATCGGACTTCTCCATCACAAGATCAATATAGACCAGGTCCACACTAAAGAGATTCATTTTTCACCCAAACTTCGATCCATTAATTTAGATTATTATTGACCTACTTTGTTACCCTTGTATGGATCAAATTACGTAATTTAACCAATAATTTATTTAAAACCAAATAATGCAATTAAATATTATCCACTTAATGGGAAAATGACAAAATTGTCCTATGGGGCAAAATTGTCTAACACCTATCTTATATAAAAGGTCCCATTTTTACTCAAATTTAAATCAGAGTTGGTAACAAATCGTACCAAAATTTTTATTTAATTGCAAATTCAACTCGAAGTTTAATTATATTTTAAATAAAAATTACATCATTTTAATGATTTGATTGAAACAATGATTCAAAATTCAATCAATTCAATCGTCTACGCGCTAGCTCGAGCTAATTTCCCGTCCAATTTAAACATCATTTATTTAAATACCAAATGCATTATATTCCATGATATTCTTGGTTTAATGCTCTAGAAGTTTCCAATTTGACTATGTTCTATAAATATAAACAAATAAAACATTACAGCAGCCTGTTCAAAGGGGTAGTTGAGAGTAGAGAGTTGAAAGTTCGGAAGCATACTTCATGTGATAAGAGTATTTACTATCTTCACCTAATTCTCATAATTATCCTAATATAAAAATAATTATAATATTCATCTTGCTAGGCAATATCCAATAAAAAATGAAAATGATTCCTCGCTTGATATGCTTCTGATATAACACAGATTAATATTTAATTTAATTATTCAATGTAAATTTCCCACTACTTTCGCTAACTATATTCTACTGAGGTTTGGTTTGGAGGAGTGGTGACGGTTGACAACTTACTGAAATCAACATGCTGAAATGATAAGTACTTATATGTTTAGGATTGCTGTTTTGGTAACTGCTGAAATATGAAAATAGGTATTTGGTAAGTGCAGTTGTAGTTGCTGAAAAAGATAAAATGACTAAAAAGTCCATTGATTTAATAAACTATTAATTGTTGTATAAATAATTAAGAAATATTATTAGCTATATAAATTTAAAATTATAAATAATAAAATATTAAATTTAAATATATAAATAAAATAAATTTAGTAAATAAATATTTCAAAAAATATATTATTAGTCATATAAATTCAATTATAAATATTAAATTATTAAATTAAAATAAAATATTAATAAATTAAATTTAGTAAATTAAATATTTCACCTTACTTAATACTATCGACAAAAACTTTCTTCTATTAATTAAGTAAGGACATAATAAAAAATACTAAAATATCATGAGGTTATTGTTGGAAAGTAAAATTTTCACTGTATAAACAATTTCCTATTGTAGCCCCCTTTCTGTTTATCTATTTCTGCGATGGGACCGCAGTTTTCCCCAACTTACTGTTGACGGCAGTAAATCCAAACGTGTAACTGCGTTTGAAAATTGGTGTGGATAAGTACTTATCCTCATCGTACCACAAATCCAAACGCAGCCTAAATCTCATACATATATTTATGCGAGGGTCATATAAATGTGTATATAAGATTTAATAAAACATGACAGGAATATTATAACCGAAATAAGAGATCTGGTCTCATACTTTTGTACTAATAAAGAATGTGTCATGTATGACGAGAATGTCCACTTAGATGTTGGTTCCATAAGTCAGGGAATTAATAATGATAATCTTGGTTGGAATAACCATCCAATATTTTGATCTTCAATGGTTCGATATAACCATTGTTTTGCATACTCAGGTAAAAAAGAAAACAAACAAAACAATGTTCCACATTGGACGGAAAGAAAACCAAACTTGTTCGTCTCGGTTGTTTTCTCCGATGTTTCAATCTTGTCCTACCTTTGCCCTCTTTACAAGGCCTGGCAATTTCCCGGGAAACTTCCTTCATCTTTCAATATCAAGGTAATGAAAGTTGGCAAGACTAGACTTGCTGGCTCTGACTAGGAATCTGTACCTTGATTTAGACTTTGCCGCCTGAAATGGCCAATCCATACAAAACTACAAAAACCCTTCTGGCACCTATGAGCGGGAACTCTTCCTGAGAAATTTTTGCTGCAGAAGAACTAATTAAAAACTGTCACGTCTTTGAACAAGAGATACGATAAACATGAGTGTTCAACAATGGCAGGAGAGTAGACTAGAAAACAAGGAATAAGACAAGCTCTAGTGTAGTTGTTGCTACGTCCGTTTCTTAAACCAGTTCACTGTCAGGATTCAGGAATTCCTGTCCTCTTGCTTCAATGTCTGAGCTACTGAATTCATTCACTCGCCCTTGGCATGAATGTACACTTGTCTGTATGAATTATTGTTGAATGTACCAATGCTCGACTTTAAATTACTGTGATATGCTGTAATTGCAGTTGTATTTTTTGTAATTGTGTTCGTTATAATTATTGAATAAAAAATTTCAGTTTGATCGATTTAATTATAAAATTTTTAAAATGTCTAATTTTTTGTTTAATTTTCAATCTTTTCGATCTTTTTAATAATTTTTGTTGTTAAAACTAATTAATTTATTAATAAATCAGTTAATTTGATTAATTAATAAGTTTTTATAAATTAAAATTAATTAATTAATGATTATTTTTCAATGAATTTCAAATTTTTCGATGAGCAAAAATAATCTCTTCCAATCGTATTTTAAATTCTTTAATTTTATTCAATCTTTAAATTTTTTATTACGATCTAATATTAATTAAATTTTTTAAATCTTAAACTTTTATTTGACTGGTATAACTTTTAATCGAATTTTTAAAATATTGGATATGACCTCTGACAATCCTAAGAAAGTCATTCGATATAAACACGATGCATATGGATCATATTCACACAGCCAGGCAGATTTTATTGGGCTTGTCTGCTTCTGTTTTTACCCCTCCCATATCGAAAGCGCGCAATCTGGAATCTAACTTTTTAAACGCCTATCGGAAGCAGACGTGTCACGACCTTACTTGAACAGGATCTGTTCTATAGGCTCGTACCACTGTGTCCTTTAACACTAAGGAGACAGGAAACTAAGTCTGGTGGATGAAATATGACCGTTCGATCAGAGCGTGAGTAACGGTTACGAAAGGCTACAAGCCTCTCAAAACTGTAGAGGATCGTTCTCAGCCTCCTTGTGTGGTTGGGATGGTCGATCGGTTGTCTGACAGACTCTCTTTTTCGCTTCCTTCATAATTTCACGTGAACCGTGTTACTTTATCTATTATTACTCTCCACCATTTTCCTCAATTTCGATGCCTTCTCCGTCCACTTCTATCTCATAGTTCAGTCTCCCTTTTCGGAGACTATTACGGGGTTGAGCGTAAAGTGTTCGATGATATGTTTCATAGAGATTTTACATAATGGACCTTGATGGTTTCTTTGGGAACTTGATTTATCTACAATTTTTCTTTTTCTTTTTTGTTCAATAAAATGAAATTGGAGATGAAACAGAAAATCTGCAACTGTGGTTGTTGCAGGTGCTTCTTCGTTGTTTATTTGTATAGCGGAAGTAAGTAATTTTACTGGAGGGTTTCATGCCCTTCGATGGGCTCGTATCACTAGTGTTTTCTGATATGGTCCACGATGATGGGAGCCCAATGGACTACAAAAACTCTCTATTCTTTCACATTTTTGGTGCACATCGGCTTTGGTTCTGGTCGGGCTCAAATCATTTCACGTAATATGCCATTCTTTACGGGATTAAATCTTCTGTATCCACTATTCCATTATACACGATTTCGTCCATATAAATATGTGGGACTCGAAAAAAATAGAGAAATGAGATTACGTGAAACAAAGTAAGTACAAGGTAGTGAGTACAGAAATCCCGTTCCCTATTCCGGAATATTGCATTTAGGTTGAGTTTGAAACAAAAGCCATTCACTCCAAAATCATAGAGAGGACAATTTACTCATAAAATTTAAGTTGGAGAGGTGATCATATAACATTTTCTTATTGTAAAATCAACTTGAATGATTGATTTTTCTTTTTTTTTTTGGAACAGAGGAACCTTTAGTTGCTATCTTTCGGATGCACATAGGGTAAATTTTCAGATTAATACAATAGCCTGTAAATCACGCCAATCGAATACTCCAACACTATGCAAGCCCTTTAGATAAAATTGCTTATTTTTTTAAAGAGAACGTTTTTATTGTAAGCATTTAAAGTTTGGATTAAAAAATATCTTTTTAATGTTTATAATTAAGTCCAATTACTAATCGATGGGCTCATAATTAAAAATGCTGTGTCACACAAATTAAAATTAACAAAATGTTGATTACATTTACAGTTAATAAGTTAGTTTACTTAAAGGTAAACTAAAATATTTTTTAAGAGCACCTTTCCAACAAAACATGGTAAAAATTAGTGTTTTAAAAATCTGATGAAAATTCAACCAGTATTAAACTGTCATAAAATTTGTTAAAGATTAATAAAATTAAAGAATTTAAATTATGATTAAAAAAGACTGTCCTTAATTTAAAGTTTATTTATATAAAATTGATTGGTTTATAAATATGAATTGATTAATTGATAAACTAATAAATTTTTTTAAAATAAGTCAAATTAAAAATAAATAAAAACTAAGAGATAAGACTCATAGACAAGGTTTTTAACTCACCCATCTTACTACAGTCAAGTTAGTACATGGTGTGGTAAGAGAAAAAAACAAATGTTCACTAAAAGTCTAACACCAGATTGATATGACAAGACAACTGCACGCTGGTCGGGTCCCCTTATTTGGTTTTGGCAGGTTTACTGCGTCGCTGCTCCCTCTTCCCTCCAACAATAATTGCTTAATATGTCCCCTTTCGGGCGTTACATAAATACGAGATGACAAAAATATCCGAGTTTTCCGTACAAGATTGTTAAATTAAAATTTGAGTATGAGAAGAGATAATGAAATAATATTAATTTGAAGGGGCTAAATTAGACATAAATTAAAAGTTTGTGTATGAAAAAGAGATAAGATTAGATTTAATCTAATTCGAAATTGATATTTTAAATCGGAATTGTTTAAGTTAAGAATTGTTAAGAAATCATTTCACTACAATAGCTTAAGCTATTATATAAGACCAACTTAGTTGGTTTTATATATGCGCTAATATACCGCTTCAAGTAAAAATTTTTTGGGCTTGAAATTTGCATAGACCCACTCTATCTTGTACTGAATTAATTTGATGAGAAATAGGTGGATAGTAGGGTTTGAACTCAAGACTGTTTGGTCATAAAGGCTCTAATCTCATATTAAGCGACCATTTCACTTATTGTGTGAGGCCAAGTTAATTAGTTTTATATAGTTCGCTAATAAGAATCAAATTTGAAAATTAAAAGCTGGATCAATCTGACTTTGAAGCCATAAACACTCACTTAGATTATGTAAGGAAGCTAAATTAGACATAACTTAAGATTCGAGTATAAGAGAGAATAATAGATTTAATTTAAAGACAACGAATTAAGTTTAAATTGATTAAATTTAGAATTGAATTCAAGATCTAAAAGGGTTGATATAAGTTAAGACCATGACCACTTAGATAATATATAAAGAGCCAAATTAGATATAAATTAAGATTTTAGTATAGGAAAGAATAACATACTTAATTTAATTTAATTTAAGAACAACAAATTAAGTTTAAATTGATTGAATTTAGAATCGAATTAATTCAAGACCTAAAATATTAGTTGATCTGATATAAAGTCATGACCAACACATAATGTATAAGGAGCTTGAAGAAGGTTCAAAACATATCAACTACAAATTTTATCAATGTAATAAAAGAGATAAGTGTATATAATGAGCAAATCAAGTAAAATTATGATATGGAGGTATAGTGGAAAACCTAAAAAACACTAACATGCAATAGTGGATAAGTCTTTATATGTCACTCTAAAAATAGTTTTGAACCCTGTCCCTTTTTCACAATTCCTGAAGGTAAATAGGCAAAAGTGACCTCATCAAACAAGACATACTACAGCCTCTATGCTGGTTCTAGCTTTATTAGCAGAATGACTGATCTGTTTATTTTGTTGTTGTTCTTAGTTAATCTGTATATGAGTGTATTGCTGGTTAGTTGTACCTACTTACAAGGTAAAACTAAAAAAACCCTAATATGCAATAGTGGATAAGTTTTTTATGTCACTCTAAAGATAGTTTTGAATTTTTTTTTCTTTTCTTCATTTTGGTTCCCAGTCAACTAGATTGATATGCATATTTGTATCACTTCTTTATATGATGATAGATTAGGCAAAAGAGAGCATATGTTGTCTCAAAAGCTTAGTGCACACTCCTAACATGTGTGCAGATCATCTTTTCCACTTTGGCTAATTTTGTGAATCCTTTTTGTGTTTTTGTTTCTTCTTTAGCATTGAAAGGACATATCATAAAACTTCCAATTTCAGGCACTAGACACAAATCCTAATCCCTAAAGTTTAGCAAGTTATAAGATCTAATTAGAACGGGAAAATTGACTAAAAATTAATAGTAAAATATTACTTTATTGAATTTAGATTTAAGACTTTGTTTTAGAATTTCGAGCTTACGTAATTGATTAGATATGAATTCATTCAAAGCCCTAATTGAATTTATTTGAAACAAAGTTTAATTAGAACTCAATAATAATTCAAGTCAAACTCAAATTTATTTAAAAAATTTTGAGCTCCGACCTTACCCGATATGAAACCTAATCTTGATTCATATATAATGTTCAAGTGTACATTTGTATATTCAAGCAATTATACTTATATACATCTTATTGTCATGTCAAATTCAATGTACATTTATGTATTCAAGCAATTATACTTATATACATCTTATTGTCGTGTCAAGTCCTTAATGATAGAACCTTCATATTTCTGTGCAGAAACCCTAGTGGTACAAAGAGAGTATGATCTATTCAAAACTTGATGGGATTGGGATTTTCTTAACTTGGGTAAATGCAAAAGATACCAAAACAAAAAAAAAGGGGGCCAAAAAACCTACAATGACTTGGTCATAACTGCCATATAGATGTAGTAGTACATCTGACATGAATCACCAATGGTCACAGACCAATAACTGAAGTTAACAGTGTAGACTTTACTCAGGGAAACATAAGTTAAACCCCCAGAGAAGAGAAGATCGATCAATGACAAACCAGTGAAGAGCAGAAAAAAAGGCAAAGGGAATGAGAGAGATGTGATCTATCCCTTTCTCTATCTTTACTCTGTTAGCTTAGCCACTATAGTATAAAGCTTCAACAAGTCAGTACAAATGGGACCCGATAGACAGAGCTAAACCCTAGATAGAAACAGGAAAAAGGAGGAGTTAGATATATAAAGTAAGATTCGTGTCGGTTGGTCATTAGTTTTGCACGTGGAAGTCAGCACCAGAACCCCAATAAAGATCAGATGGGAGAGTGAGTGATGAGGGTTTTACACTTGTCATGCCTAACACATACTGTCTCAAACGTCCATTAGGGACCGTTTCCGCTGGCAATAGCACTAAAGCGTCTAGCTCTTAAGCTGGTAAATTACATTTACATTTTACTGACAGTATCTGAAGAGTGAAGAGTGAAGACTGAAGACCCTGACTGTCTTGTGGTTAACTCGCATAGGGTTAGGGTTAGGGTTTAGTACGAGAGCTGAAAGGTCAGGTCAGGTCAAGATCAGGACAAGTCATGTGTCTATGTCAACATTGCATTACAAGCCAACCTCTCTCTTGTCTTGTCAACTCATTTGAATGACACCAAACTACCTTCCTCACGTACATTGTATGCAATCAATCAAGTTCGTATTCATGAAGATTGTATGTGTATGATAACTTTATGTAGATTGTACATAAGTAGATTATACACTTCTTAAAGGTTACGTTTGTTTAACCTTTTTCTATTTTAGTTATTGTAATATAGAAATTATTGCACAATTTTTACGACCACATTCTATTAATTTTTTATTTATTAATTAAAATCAGTAGTATTGAAAATTTTAAATTCTAATATGAAATTAATTTGAAGAGATTTGTATGATAGTTAAATATTGTCATATGAAATTAAAATGTAATTTTCAATATAGGAATAAAAAATAAAAATATGTCAAATAATAGGAGGAGCTTATTATAATTAATCATTTGTTCTAATAGTCTAGGCTAGTCCACGCAGGACTACATATTCTCAGAGGCCCTCCGATGGACTTGATGTATTTTATATCCTTAGATAGGCAAAGAATTATGTATCGCTAGGATATCACCACCGGTTGATTTGTTTGTATTATCATATGTATTTAAAAAAAAGTCACATTTAATTTATAATCTTAGACTCATCACTTAACAACTACCAGACCTGGCCTCTTTGAACAATTGACTGTACAGCCCAACATTGAAGACTGAGTTAAGCTTCTTCCCAAAGCACTCAAGTGGGGTGTTTTGTGTTCTTGGAGAATAATGCACAGTAGCTATAGTTTTGTGGGTTCAAAGGTGAATGTGTAGCTGAAATATCCAAATTATAAATGAAGTTCACTGTAGTTAGTGAGAGTTTGATACAAATCCAACTCTGGTGATTGGTGCAAAAGCATTGAAAAGTTTATGCTTTTCACAAGTTGGAAACAGCCTTTGGAAACAAAAGATGTTCAAAGATTTGATTACATGCTGAGCCAAAATCTTTCACAAAAGTGTTTAACAGTTTTTCCCCCCCTCTTCCTAGCACTTTTGCATCTTCCATCCTTAATAGCCACTTTAGTTATTAGGGATGACAATTCACTTGGTCCGGCCCAACATGTATTGCCATCGACCCAAGCCCTATTTGGACCACATCGAAAAGATATATTGTTATGATATAATTATTCAAAATAAGTCATTTTGATTATTAAAATTTAAAATTTATAAATCAAAACAACATCGTTCATTATTTTTGAAAAATGGAATAGAATCTTTTAAATTTTTTCATCAATCAACCTAAACTTGACCTGGGCCCGGTCGAACCAAGTCAATATTATCAACCTATCTTTAATGGAATAATTATTTACATTGGCATAGAATCCTCTTTTTAATAGTTCATAGAGTTCTATACTACCCATTCATTGAAAAATATATGCCTTGCTTGATAGGTAGGATCGTTTAGGGTTCTTTGCATCTAAACCCATTTTGGTGGATCCGTCCTTTTCAATCCCCTTTAAATCCTACCAAAGAAAATTTGGCATACTAGTCGAATAAGTTTTTTTTTTCACTAATTTCAAAAAAGGTAGGCATAAATTTCATAAAAAATTTCAAAGAAATATTTATTTAGTTTATTCCACAAACTCAACACATAAATGGGGTGAGTTATATCACAAAATGTTTTTTAAAAAAATTCAAACTAAAGGGTTTGAGAGATACAAAGAGATGAAAGCCACAAACTTACTTCCAACCAAGTGAGTAGTTGTTGGCTCTTGACATGTCATGATGATGTGGATGCCCTAATTGGTGGACTTGGAAGTCAAATGGGAGTTTAAGATAAGTAGATGGTGGTCTACCAATTGCATGCAAGTCACTCAACATTTTTCAATTATTTTCTATTTTTAATTCTCCATTCTTCTAATATATATATATATATATATATAAATTGTTTCTCAGAATTAATTTTTAATTTTCTTTCCTAATAATTTATACTATGAATTTGAAATTAACACCAATTCAAAATGGTAGGAAGATATACTTGTTCCTCCATTCTTTTCTTTCCTTCATTGTAACTATTTAAGCTCAAATGATCCTTTACGATGAGATTAATCATTTAATTGAAATATAATAAATTTTATTTTTAAGAAATAAATACATGCATTTTATGATAGTTCACAATATATGCATAAAAGTCCTTTCGCCTAGTGCTTTAGGACTTGATTTTAAGTCCTTTTTTCTTGTAGAGAACATCATTTTACCCATCAATCAAATTCAATAAAAATAATATAAAGCCATATTAGGAAGTTTTGCTTTTACCATTAGTAGAATTCAATTTGGGAAATTTCCATGCTTCTAACCTAACTATTTAAAACTTATACCTAAAATAAGACTTCACAACTTCACCAAACATATGCTCTTCCCCAAGTCACAATCTTATATAAGCTTTTGGTCATAGTTCTTTGCACTCATTAGGGTGTTATATGCCTTATATCAAATTCCATAATTGGCAACTTACATTATTAGTCAAAATGTGGGCCTTAGTTAGGAGAATTTTCTCATCACTTCTAGATAGGCCATATAGAAAATTTTAATATAAAAATATATCTCATAGTAATTTAAGCTTACGAATGGAATGATTAATTTGGAAATGATTCTTAGTTACAATAAACTAATATATACTTTCTTGAAGTATTTTAATCGAAACCTCTAAAGTTATAAGTATGAAAAGTGTTTAACTACTAATGTAATTGATGGAATATAGAAATTTGTATTAGTTTTGTAGATTTTAAATAAGTCAAATGGTTAACTAAACAAAACTTATTGAAGTAAAATTTAATTTGTTTAATTAATTTTTTTGAGTAGTTATTCCAAGTACTAATCATTCATTTTCTCCCTTTTTTTTCATTGTCTTGACTTAAATTAAACCATATAGCAAAAATTAGTGTCCCCTTTCCAAACTTTGCCTACCTCCACCTTATAATTAAAAGATTCTATATTTTGTCGACTTCTATCATCATATCGAATGGCTACTTCAATACACAAAAACACTTACATAATGCCTTAAAAGATGAGGGATACCTTATATATATATATATATATATATATACCCACTTAAATTAACTTTAATGGCTGATCAAAGCTCGGTGACTCCCTCTTGATGAGGTTTTGTGTATGCTCGTGTCACAACTAACATGATTGGAGAAGAACTTTCTATGCTATGGTCTTTGCACTAGATGCGGTCAAATGGTTTATAAATCATACATGTCAAAGGTGAATGATTCACGCCAAGACCATGTGGAAACATAGCAACTTTAGAGTATGGTGCATGTGGGCAAGGCACTTATTGTCAAATCCAAGCTTATAGTGTTCGGTCATTTATCATTTCACCAAGTCAAAAAACTGGCAGACCTTCCATTGGAGAAAGAGGAAAAAAGACAACATTCCCTTCTCGAAAGCCCTGAAACACATCTGCCTAAAGATATACACTTGATATAGTTAGTTTTTGGTTTGTCCCACAACTTAAAATTTCATCAAGATAAGATCATATCAAAATATCGAAATTTCTTTAATTAAGTAAAAACACTTTAAAATTACATTAAGAGAAATGCAATAATATAAAATATCTTTTAGGTAATTTGCATCTTTTATATTTTTGGTTTAATATAAACTTCATGTTTTTATTTAGCTTCAGTAAGAATATACAAGCTAAAGTGAATGGGTTCACCTTAATACCACCATAACCTGGAAATAAAAGTTCCTAACACAAGAGAAGGGGTTGAATAATGGTAGTGAAAGCTGAGAGCCTTAATTGGTGGGATGTGTCCATTATAGGATTCTCCATATATAGTGGCATGGGATGGGAAGGGGCAGCTTTTGGTTTCCTCAAATACTCCACCACCTTATACATGATATTTTTGACCCTTTACCCCCTAAAAAGATGCATCTAGTTGTGATCTTCTCAACCACTACTTCCTTCAACTTCATGTATGGTTTAAAATCCAATCACCAACTTTTTTAAATTATAAATCATATATTAAATTATTTAATGAACTAAAAATATTACTAATAAACTCTTAAAGTCTGATTAAAAATTTTAATTTCAGTGGATTGAAGACTCTTTAAAGAGCTCTTATCACTAATTAGACCATGTTTAGTAGACATGGCAAGAAGATACATGATCTTCCCACCAACTACGTCCTCCAATTTTACATGGTATATATTTATCCACTTACACCATTTAACTTACTAAAATTTAAGAACAGATAATTCATAATCGCTACCCTTCAAATATATATTGGATAAATTCTCGAAAAGCACATAATATTTATAAATCATATATTTTGAATAAATTATTCAACAAATTGATAACTTGGAGTCAATTAATAATAAGCTCACTTATTTTCATTATCAATAATAATAAACCCGAAGACCTTAAAAAGAATGATTAGAAATTCCAACTTCAAGGGATTGAAGGCTCTTTGAAGAGCTCCTACCACTAATTAGACCAACTTTACAAGATACGTGCAAGAAGATATTGCACGAAGAGCTAAAGAAAGAAAGAAAGAGAGGAGGACCCTATACAAAACAAATGCTTTCCACCTAAGAGACCCAAAAGTCCAAAGTCAAATGTGATCCTATCACATACTTAACTTACAATCTTTGACAACTTATCATTTCTGTCTGGGGGAGAAATGCACCTGAAAAGGTTGTTTGCAACGAATCTCAGAATTTCTCCAAACTTGACCTTCAAACCCTACAAGAGTTGTTCTATTCAAATGAAACTCTGAATTGGCACACACTTGCGTCTTCCAACCCTAACTTGCAGACCCTGAGATTAGACAACCTTGACATGGACATATGCATAAACACTGTTTCGACAGCAAATTTTCCGGACTTGTCAATTCAGTTGTTTTGATGAATAGTTACCGAGTGATTAAGCGTATGACCTTCCTAGTTTACGTTTCCAAATGTTGTCTACCTTGTCCTTGAAGACCACTTTTTGTCCAAAATCAAGTGTTTATTAGAGTTGACATGAGATTATAATTACGGCTAAAAGAAGTTAGAGCTTAATGTGAACAAAACAAGTGTTAGTTCTATAATTTTCCATTTTAAATTCCAATTTTTGTATGTCTAAAAATGTTTTCTTTTTTCCTGTTTTGATCATATGAATAGCATTCAACAAACAAACAAAGTTGAAAATCAGAAAGCGAGAAAAGTTTGAAATGACTCATCAATAGACAACAAGATAACCATGAGATCCATCCTTTATTGACCCGTACGCTTCCAATTAGTTTCTTAAAATTTAAGCAATTATTTATTGTGTATTAATTTAAGACCCTTTCTTCAATACTCGTACGAGCTTCATTAAATTTTATGGTTGGAAGTAACAAAACCCTTGAAGAAAAGTAACTCAAAAAAGATAAAGTTAAGCACCAAAAAATATAAATTATTATGATTTGCCCAATGTATAAAAGAAGCTCATTATTATAATACACAAGTCTAAGTGAGATGAATATTAAAATATAACTTTAGCATAAAATAATTTATTTGCAACTTGAAGTGAAAGCAAGGATTTAATCTTTTGGTAATTCTTTCCTAATTTAGCATCTTACTCCTTTATGTTTTCAATAACATTGTCACTAACCCTTTATGGCAACATTTTGATTAGAGTAGTATCTTCGACATTATTACTATTGATATTATAATAACAAAATGAAACCATATATTAAAAAAATATATATCAGGGTCCGACCATTCACTTCTTAATTAATTAGGCACCGTTTAGCCCCTTGACCTAGCTGGAAGGTTGTGTTGCTCATGTACAAGAATACATCAGAAAACAGACATCATCACGTCAACAACCCCAACTCCTTCTTGGTGGCCAAAACCAAACAAAATATATTATAAAACACATTTAAAAAAAATTGAAAATACTAATAACTTTCCGTTTTAAGTAGAATATTTTATCAATTTACTTAACATAAATAAAAGTTGAAATAACCTGATTAATAAGAGTTTTTATTAATTTTTATTAAGTGCATAGCTTTTTTTTGGTAATATAATAAAATACACTAAAAAATAATATGAAGTTTTGCCCATATAAAAATAAAATAATCTGACTTTTGTTTCCTGACATGTCTTATCTAGATCGCTGCCGAAATCCCAACGAACAAGTTGCACATCTAATCAAATATCGGAAACCAACATCACAGTATCAAACTTTCTCTTCAATGCCATCACTCTTCCCTCGTTGCTTGACAGACATTGAACATGAATGTACGTGCGAGTAGAAATCTGTTGGCATAAGGTAGAGCAGCTCGAGTTTCGTCCTTATGTTTGTAAATTGAGGCAATTCCCACCAATATGGACGGAGAAAATATAGAATTATTTTGCTCACTTAAAATTTAGTAATTATATTGAATATATATTTTAATTTTAAAATTTTAATTTATCAAATTATTAATTTATGATTTATTATATGTATCTAAATATTTATTGATTATAATAGTTCTAAAATCTGAATCCACTTAGATTTTATAAAATGAGGTGGAATTTTACAAGGAAATATAAGAAGAAAAATATAAGTAAGATGTTAATAATATGATTAATAATAAATTAATGTATGCACTAATACAAACGATTAAACTTTTCAATAATAACAAATTGTAATTTAAAGTAGATTAAATATTATAACCCTATAAAAATTGAAAAAAAACCTTCCATGTGTATAAATTATGTGTTAAGTAAGTAGTTCAAGAAAGATGTGTGTCTATATATATATATATATATCATCAATGATTTCACGTCTCTTCGATGGCCATGAGTGTTGGGAAAGTGATGGAAAGGGAATAAAAGGTTAAGAGAGGAGTGGGAGGATGACAATGATGATGACAAGACAAGTCAAACGTCAAATCGAGGGTCTTAAAATCATAAGACAGTCAGTGGATGTATTGTCAATCAATAGGATTTTGTGTGTGTGTTTTTTTTCTCTATTTTTACAATTTCTGATTTTCTTAGGGAGCCAAACGGCAAACCCCTTTACTAGGGCAAAACAACAGCTTCCTCCTTTCTTTTTTCTTTTTAATCTTTCCTTCCTTTTTGCTAATAATTTAGGGTTCTAATAGCTAGGGACTCGTACATCCTACGTCAACAACATCTATTTTCATGTCTTGCACATGCCAAAGTCTAGGTTTTTCACTTGCTTTCTTTGGCCCCACTCACCTAATCCGACGTTTTAAAATTAATTAAACAATTGAATTTATTAAGTAAAATTTAAGATTTTAAATATATAAAATATTTTTTAAAATTCAATCCGACCATTGAACCGAGAGATCAAGTCGACACGATTCCCAAAAAGCTCAAATATTAACCTCTCCACTTTTCTCTTCTTCTTATCTATCTATCTAACGCGAAATGCACACTTCAATTATTTCCACTCATTTTCAGAGCTTCATTTGATGTTTCTCATTTAAGGAGAGTGTCTTTCACCAATACTTTAACTTACCCTTTAGAGCTTTTACTTTGATTTGACCATCCATGTTCATTGTTTGTGTATACTCTTTCTCCGTGTGTAGAAATTAAGTTAAAGGTGATGTGATGATACTGCTATGCACAAAGGCTCTGGTATGTCGGCCTTTCATATTAAGAAGACCCTAAGATCTTGTTACCGCTTAAACTCGCATTTAAAACAGAAAATTGACTTCTAAAAGGTGACCCTATTCATATATAACTAAATTTTGATTATTTTACTTGGAATATCTAATAAATAAGCTTTAAATTCACAACTTCTTTGCCTTCTACTATTAAAAATAGAAATTTAGAAAAAACTGTGAATGTAAATAGTGACAAAAGGACAATTTTCTATAAGCTGCCAAGCTAACCTAAAACCAAGTGACAAAAACTTTCTTAGACGTGATGACAAGATTCGAGGCAATGAATTCTGCCAATAGCTCCAACCGAAGCCTTCCATTTCTTTTTGTTCACTGTGTTTCAGATTTGTGGACACTTTTATTTTATTACATGACATGTCTACGATGGTCCAATGTTTTTTTTATTTATTGTAAAAGCATTGACATGTACATATATATATATAATTATATGCCTATGTTCTCATATTCTAGTAGGGGTCACTACTTGCCAATCTGATTCTATATATCTGGAGTTAATCATTATAATCTAATTTAAAGTCTAAACCACCAAGCATTAAGCATATTGAACTTGGCAGTGAACTCATGGTGGAACGGCTAACTGCTCAATTTTATTGGGTTTATACAATAATAATATATATATAGAAAGAGTAATGAGTTGGGTGTGAAGTATAAGTTCTGACAATAATTGAGTTTGGAAATTCATTTTTTGTAATAATTAACGTCTCACTTTGGTTCAACATGTGTTTAGTCAAGATTTAGGCTATGTTTGATTGAGGGTTTATTAATGAAATATAATATTATTCTATCGTTTGGAAGGACGGTTTATAATAGAATGAGATAGAAGAGAAGAGTTTCATATTATATCTTATTCTATCATAAACAACATTTCACTATATTACATTACAAACTCGTCCATTTCTTCCAAATAACAATTTTTTAATATCACATTCATTTACTTTCTATTCTATTATAAACCATTCAATTATATTCCATTAAAAATTTTACATCTGACCAAACATAGCTTTAAGGAAATTTTATAAGTGAAAATATGGCACAAAATGTTTATAAAACATGAAAAAAAGAAGAAAAAAATCATACTTTTAATCAAGGATGTAAGTTATACATTCATTAGCAACTTATAGTGATATCGTAGCGACAATCAAAATTATAGTTATGCAATTTAAAGCATCAAACTCTTTACAATTATGCAATTTCTTAAGCTAAACAAATCTTATAGAGATGAATTATGTTTTTTTAGTTCTCTTAGTGCACGCGGAAGACTATTTGCTATAACTTAAAGGCTATTTGCTATAATCTAATCTCAAACACAAAATGCTAATAGGAAAAGTCAAGGATTATGAATAAAAAAAATTCCCATAATCAAATCAAATATTAAACAAGTGATTGGAAAATTTAGAAATGGTTTCATGGTCCCATTAGTGTAGGAGTCAACACTATTAAGTCAAAAATAATATGATTTTTTGGGCTAATCAACAATATATTTTATTACATGTCAAAGTTTAAATTATTAGAAGAGAAAAATAAAAAATATCCATTATTATTTTGTTAAATAATTTTTAATTATATCTCTAATTTATTTAAATACCCTCAGCCGCCCAGAATAGCCACCCATATTGCTCTCTGTCTCTCTCTACAAAATATCTAAAAACACCATACTCTCTACTTGTAAGAGTAGAGAAGAAAAAAAGAATCACTTTCTCTCACTTGGAAAACACAGTAACTCTGAACCCATCATCATCATCATCATCCATGGCAAGAACACAAAGCCAAAGAGAGAAAGAGTGAATCTTTTGATCTTCTCTTCATAACCCATTAAGCTTTTTTTTCTCAAAGTTTCAGTCCTTCTCTTTATACATATATATTTATATATATAGCAACAAGAATAGCAACCCTAGTAAAGAGAAGAAGCATATATTTGTTGTGTTCAGTCTTTTCCTTTACCATGACCCTTGAAGAGACTTTAAGATCTCTGTCCATAGACTACCTGAACCTGCTTATCAATGGCCAAGCCTTCTCTGATGTAACTTTTAGCGTGGAGGGTCGTTTTGTTCATGCTCACAGGTGTATTCTTGCAGCAAGAAGCTTGTTTTTCAGGAAATTCTTTTGTGGACCTGATCCACCATCTGGGTTAGACCCGTCTGGCTCAAGGATAGGCCCGGTTGGATCACCGCCGGGGTCGAGGACTAATGTTATACCAGTGAACTGGGTGGGGTATGAAGTGTTCTTGTTGCTGTTACAGTTCTTGTACAGTGGACAGGTCTCTATTCTGCCTCAAAAGCATGAGCCAAGGCCTAATTGTGGTGAGAAAAGTTGCTGGCACACGCATTGCACCTCAGCCGTTGATCTTGCTCTTGACACTCTCGCTGCCGCTAGATTCTTTGGAGTTGAACAGCTTGCATTGCTCACTCAGGTCACTCACTCACTCCCTTCCTTTTATCATTTTCTTCCTCTTCCTGTCATTTCAGTTCTTTCTTCTTTTACTGCTCTTTCTCTCTATCTCCCTCTTTAACACTCTGTCTCTGAGAGACTGTGTCTTGATTAGCGTGTGTTGTGGAGTCTGCGGACTCGTAAATTTTTATGGGTTTAGTTTTTGGGATTTGGGTTCTTAATTCTATATACCCTTCTTTTTTATTAACAAAAAATTTGGGTTTATCTCATCATATGAAATAGAAGTTGTGGCTGAGATGTTGATATAGTCCCTGTCTGCACAAACTTTTGTTCAATAATCTCATTATCTCACTTTTTCTTCTGTTAATTTTCCATTAACATGTCTCTCTTGCTTTTCTTCTTCTTGTTTTCTGTACATTCCAGCAAAAATTATACACCAAAATGGCCTTTCTACTCTCACGTCAATTCTTGTTACGAACGTTGATGCTGTGAAAAGATGGCATCTTTGTCTTGATTTTCATGTAGGACGTAACATTTTTTTGGGTGTGTTTCTCCAGTTGGGATCCTTTCAAATCTTTATAAGATCGTCCAAATTTGACTATTGATGATCTCTCTCTAGTCTTGTCTTCCACAGTGAGGTCATACACCCTATAACTAGTAAATCTCATTTTTTGGTTCCAAGTTCGTTGAAAAATGGACGACATAGAAGCACGTCTCGAGCACAAACATCCCATCATATAAATACATGTTCCAATTCGAGAGTGTTAAGGATAATTATGTCCAATCTACTGATTTTCTTGTTCGATGATGTTGGACAGAAGCAATTGGCTACAATGGTAGAGAAAGCATCCATTGAAGACGTCATGAAAGTTCTGATAGCTTCAAGGAAACAAGACATGCAACAACTTTGGACTACCTGTTCACATCTAGTGGCCAAATCGGGTTTGCCACCAGAAATCCTAGCCAAGCACCTTCCTATAGATGTTGTGGCCAAAATCGAAGAGCTCCGCCTGAAATCCTCCCTTGCTCGCCGATCACTCATGCCTCACCACCACCACCACCACGACCTCACAACCGCAGCTGAGATTGAGGACCAGAAGATTCGAAGAATGAGAAGGGCGTTGGACTCCTCTGATGTTGAACTTGTCAAGCTTATGGTTATGGGGGAAGGCTTAAATCTTGATGAGGCGTTGGCCTTGCATTATGCCGTAGAGAATTGTAGCAGAGAAGTGGTCAAGGCATTGCTTGAGCTCGGTGCAGCTGATGTCAACTATCCGGCGGGTCATGCGTGTAAAACTCCACTTCACGTTGCGGCGGAGATGGTGTCACCGGACATGGTTGCTGTACTACTTGATCACCACGCTGACCCTAATGTTAGAACCGTCGATGGTATCACCCCACTTGATATTCTTCGAACCCTAACCTCGGACTTCTTGTTCAAAGGTGCAGTCCCAGGTTTAGCTCACATTGAACCCAACAAGCTCAGGTTGTGCCTCGAGCTTGTGCAATCTGCAGCTCTGGTTATTTCTCGTGAAGAAGGCAATAGTGTCAATGCACCAACTTCAACACCAATCTATCAACCTATCAATGAAGAACACAACAGCAGCAACACTGGTCATCTGAATCTCGATTCAAGGTTGGTGTATCTGGATCTTGGAGCCACTAGTTCAGGTCATCAGATGAGATCAAGAATGGACGGAGATGACAATAGCCAGGGAAGCCAGAGACATGACACATCAATGTACCACCACCCCCATGAGTTTTAGCTCTCACAAACTCAAAACTCTCTATATCCGTTAAACCCATATCTATATCTATATCTATATATATATATAGTGAGGAGAAACAGCTAGACAATAAAAGAAAAAAGAAGAAAACTTCATGAAGAAGATGATCACCGGATCATATTTAGTTATCAGTCTCTATCTCTTCTCTTATCTTTCCACTTTCTTATCAGTTCTTTCTCCTTCAGTTCTTTTATATTATTTTTGTCCATTTCTTCCCACTCTGGATTCTCTCTAGTTCCTTTTGTAGGCTCTCGATGATCATCAAATCAAGTGCAATGTCATTGGTGATGTATGGGAATTGGAAATCTTTAAATTCTGAAGAAGAATCTGAGTTTTTTCTTTTGGGAGGGGTTTTTATGGAGGGATTAGAGAGACACAGGTCAATCTTTACAAACCTGGCCTGACTCAACTCCTTTGTATTTATTTCATAGCATCTAATATCATTCACACCTATTTATTATTCCCATCGATCAATCACATATATCTAATCTTTTGCACATCAGCACATGTAATATGTATATCAGTTTCAGAATTTACTGCAACTGATGTTGGTGTGGTTTCTTGGTTCTTGTTGAAGCTTTGTTTGGACATCAGTGCTATTTTTTTTTTTTCTATAATGACCATTTCTTGTCTAGATTTGATAGACTTTAACATGGAAGATAGCCTAAAGTTATTTATTATTATCTAGATGTGATGGTCATTTCTTGTGCCTTTGAAGTAGCTCACATCTAAAACCCTAGGGTTTTAGTACTCTTTATATTCAAAAGCAGTATGTGCATGAGTTGATCTTGATTCTTGCATCCATGGATACACAACTCAACCTTAGTAAAGCTGAGAGACAAGAAACCCTGTCGAAATTGTTCTAAGTTACTTTTAAATTGTTGTTTTACCTTGAAGAAAATTATGGTTACAGAGTATTGTGTCTGATGATTGGGGGGTATCGATAGTATTAATATAATAAATAATAAAATATTATTTTACAAAATCATTTTTGTATTTAACAATGATAATCTACCAAATGATCAGTCATGTGATTGGTTTCAACAAAACAATGAAAAAAAAACATTTTGTGAGAGTGAAAACATAAATGTATATATATATATTGGCTTTGCTTTTTTCATTTTTTGTCTTTTGTCTATTGAACTATGGATTTCCCATTGCATGGGAGGTGCTAGCTAGTGATCTCTCTGGTAGCCTACCTAGGTCGGTTTACAAGAACATTTATGGAGAATCCTATTCAATTAGAATATACTAAATTATATTTAACTTTCTCTATTTTTTGTATGTAATTTTTGATCTTGCTTCTAGTTACAATATTGAACCTTATAAATTGTTTATTTAAATTAATTAGATATCTGTATTTTCTTAATTATATATATTTTTGCAACATTAATCTTCACATAAATTAGTAGTAATGTTTAAATACATGTGAAAAATGAAAACATGGGTATACATTTTCTTTTCTAATAATTGAAAATGAAATTTCTTTGTTTAGATTAAGAAAATTTATTTACAGCAATTACACTTTTAAAATGTGGAGTATAAATAAATGTTTTTAAAATAAGACCGGAAGTTAAATTGATAAGACAAGAGATGTAAGGTTTAAAAGGTTCAATCGATATTAGACCATTATAAAATCGGTTAAAGATTGATTAAAATTGAAGAATTTAAAAATGATTGAAAAAGATTGTCCTTACTTATAAAAAAATTAAAGTTTAATTAAACAAAAAACTGTTAAATAAAATTAATTAGTTTATAAAAACTTATTAACTTATAAAAATTAGCTGATTAATTAATAAACTGATTAATTATTTAATAACAAAAATTGTTAAACTAAAACATATCAAAAATTTGAAAACCAAACAAAAATATTGACCAGTTTAAAGTTTTTACTATTAAATCAGTTGAGCCGGTTTAGTTTTTAAAACATTGTTACAAATTATGCGAAGCTTATAATTATGAGCAAGCATAATTTAAGGAATAAAAGATATGAGTATCCTCCTTAATTGCTTATCCTCTCTTGGCTCCTTCCAAAAAGTGTTTATTTAATAATGCATTTATTTAATATGCCTTAAGGTTTTAAGTTAAAGTGTGAAGTTAAAGTCTATAAATATATTCCCGCACTAGGCTCATGATGTAAATCTTAAATAAAAATGGACTCCCCAGGTCGAACAATGATTATGTTTTTCAACCGAAAAAAATAATGCATTTATATTATAAAGATATAAAGAACCTAAAATCGTTATCTATTAAAAACCGGAACGAAAGTTAAACTAATAATGTAAAAGGTTTAAGATTTAAAAGGTTCAATCGGTACTAAACTATCAGAAAACTGCTAAAGATTGAAATATTATGAACAAAAATTTGAAGTTTAATTAAAAAAGAGATTATTAAATAAAAACTAATTGATTTTGTTTCGTTTATAAGAATTTATTAATTAATAAAAATTGATCAATTAATTAATAAATTGATTGGTTTTTAATAATAAAAATTATTAAAGTAAATCAAACCTGAAGATTGAAAACCAAACTTAAAAGTTGAACCATTCAAAATTTTTATAATTAAACTGGTCAAACGGAATTAGTTTTTTAATAATTGTTCTGAACCCCACTCAAACTTTCAAACTAATAATTGAACAAGAATGATATCAGTGGAGAATTTGATTCCAAAATTTCCAGTCTTATTACTTTATATTTTATATTATTATAATAATTTTGAGAATTATTGGTATTATTACAATAATTGTCTCTATAGAGGTGATTCAATTAGTAAATCAATCTTCTTGAAAAAGAAGATTACAGTTGACCTAAAAAATGATTGATAAAAAACATCCATGTGGTTTGTAGGAATAGTAGCTTCAGAAGTTGGAACAATTTAGAGTGGAGACTTCAATTGCTTCAAACAGATTGATTCAAGTCTGAAGTAATTTTGCATAATTCAAGTATAACAATCATGTTTACTGATTCAAGCATTCTTAATACCGTTTTATCATTCATGTATCAGTTATTAAGATGAATAGAACACCTGTAATGTTGATCCTGATCCAGGTATAAACATATCCTATGATATTGGTGGGGATAGGGCATATATTCTTTGGAGATTGCTAGAACCGACCAATGAATAGAAACTTTCTCAATATTCTGAGATCTTTCTGAGTTGATTGATCATCCCACTTTCACAAACCCTTTATTCTCTTATGTCCCAAGCAAAGAATCTGATATCAGTTTCCTCTTTTTCTGATAAACCTCTGTGTCTGTATTTGCATTCTTGTGAGCTGGAAAAAACTAGTTCCAAATCAAAGTTAGATGCTTTATATTGTTCAAGGACTAAAAAGAAGGCCAGAAATAGGAAATCTCTTTTTGAGCATGTACGTTCTGACTTTACATATTTTATAACTTTATAAAAGTTGCAAATATCTAATCTAATCTGAACACAGAACTGTTAAAGAAATGAATTTTCTATCTTTAATATACGAACTTGATGAAATTCATACCAGCCCTGAAGTCTGAACAGAATGAGAATAAGGGTATTCAAATACGTAAACTACTGTCCTAGCGAGAGAAAGCAGCTTTTGGAATCAATTGGTGACTACAAAAGGTGATAAAGCTTGTTCTTGTTACGTGTTCCTGCAATTAAAAAGGATTCTGCTGTATATATATACATATGAGGTTGATTAACCACTCAAGTGTTTTAATTCATTCCTGAAGAGCATATAGTGCAGGGTTTCCAAGTTCAAGCTCTTACTTTGCCAAACTAGAAATTCCAGAAAATGCCAGTCGTTGAGACAAAACAGGAAAAGCTTCCTGCAGGTCAACTTCCTCATCCCAGCCTGGTCTCTTCTGTTTCTGTCTCTGTGCCTGTAAACTTTGCTTTTGCTGTGATTGCTTGGAGATTTATTGTTTCCTCTTCTTCTTAAAAGGGTATCCAACTCAAACTCCAACAACTGGGAAGAAGTGCTGTCCTCAAATAAAGAAAAAAGGTGACAGAGGCTTCATTGAAGGATGGTAAGTCCTGCAAGTGCAAAAAGCATTCTACTTAAAGAAGAATATCAACAAATTAACATTCAGTTCCTAGTTTTGCGTGTGTTTGTGTGTGTGTGCTTAAGAACATTTCAACATGCTTACCAAGTTCTTTTCCCTGGTGCAGCCTCTTTGCACTTTGCTGCTGTTGGCTCTGTGAAGCTTGCTTCTGATCTGTTACTCCACAGCCGTATACATCTTATGGGTTTAGTTTGTATTAATATCTTTGATTAGTTTATTACCTTTTGATGGGTGATATAATCTGATCATGTAATAAACTGTAGTTGGTTTTATACTACCAGCAATAGAAGCAGTCAATCAAGCAATTTATTTTCTGTATTTCTTCTCATTTTCCCAGTCAACGAAGGCTGGACTCAGAATTCACCTACTAGTCCACAAAGGCAACCAAATACACAAACAGTACTCAAAGTAATAAGCATTGGTTCTTATTCCAGTATTGTCTCTGCACATAGTTTACTACTATACATGAACTTTATTCTTCTTCTCCATTGTAATAGAAACTCAGATTCCTGATACAAACATGGTAATGCAAAATAGTAAATTAAGAAGTAGAAAACCACTTGCACTTGTATTCTCTCAAATCAATTTAAAGTCAAAAACCCTGCAGAAGATACTCCCAACAATTCAAAGATGAAGAGAACACAACATGCTTAGCCAAACTGATAATATAGCAAAATGGCCAGCCAAGTTGCAAAGGATGTTTTTCAGTTGGTCTCTGAAATTGGGAATAGCTTCTCCAGCATGGTATTGGAAAGGATCCTGTTAGGGTCCAACTCTTTTCGTGCCTTATTGTATGCATCCACTGGAAAGCGCTTTCGTAACCTCGCTTGGAGAGCTACAAGCTCTTCCTTGTCCTTTGGAATCTGAAAATTTTGTAATCCATATATGAAACAGAAGCACCAATCATCAAAATAAGGTCATTCTGAGGATAACGATACGGTGATATAATTTGTGTGAATTGGAAACAATGATACCTCAAACAAGTAATGTTGGTAAACAAGTCAAGATAATAGATAATGCAAGAGTGAGTAATACCTCAATCTTAGCCCAATGCTCATAAGCAGAATATTTATCCCACAACTCCATCCGTGCCAGATGCCTATAGTGGAAGAATTCATCTGTAATTTCCTTTCTTTGGCGAGCATCCGTTGTAGGAAGGTACATGATTATGCCAACCTGATGAAAGATTGAAATTGTAATGGAGATTTTCATATCATTATCATGAGCTTGTAAAGGATCTTTAAAAATCAGCTCTAGACGGAACATTATGATCTCTGGAACCAAATAACATTAAAGATTTGGGCATAAAAGGTAAACTTTGTGTTTTAGAGTTCCACTTTGAGAGGAAGACCAAAAAAAGTACAAATAGTGAAAGGTACCATAATATTACCCATGAAAAGATGGCGTCCTCTGAGGAGCTTGAAGCAGGGCTCATGGAGCTCTGGCTGCGTGCTGTCCACCGCTGCTCTATTGGGACAGGTGCAGGAACTTCTTCCTCCTCTATAAGTCGCTTCAGCTCTTCAATGTATTCAAGATCTTTCATGCTTGGTTTTGCAAGAGAACCAACAGGAAAACAAGTTTCTGACACCCATTGTTGGCCACCACAATCAAATCCCAAAATTTCATCACTCCACCCAATTCTGTATCCTTCTGACTTCTTCCAGAATTCAGCCTCAGCTTGATTAACTTTTATGACAAAATCTTTATTGAGAGGATCAAGAGCAAGTAGTTTATCCCTTAACTCAGAGAATGTAAGCTTGTTTAGATCTGGTTCATTACCATCCACAGATTTAGCTGCCACTTCTCCAGTCCTGCAGGTAACTGAGGACCACAGTTAATGAACGAAGACTAAAATGCAAAACAGTAAAAAGGAAAGCGATCAGCTGATAAGTGGATGGACTAGAGAACAACAACGAAAAATTCAACATAGGTACAGATAGATAGAGCATGTCAAAATTGAGCAATTGAGGAACACAAATGAATGCGTTTCTTTCTTTCACTTCTTTGCTTTCCATGTCACTTATTTTTGTCTTATGAAAAATTACCGTTATGTCTTATGTACTTGATGAAAGGTTGAAATTCCGTTGAAGAAATGAAATAAAGAATGACAAGAATAAATTGGGCCATTAGGAACCTTTCCTCCTTCCATCTCCAACACCTCCCCATCCTCCAGAAGAGGAGGAAGTTGAGAGACAGAAAAAGCATGAGAACACTATGCTTAACCCACTGGCACTGCAGCCCAGAAAGAAAATAAATTATGAATTCATCTCTTGTGCTAAGCAAAAATGTATACAAAAACACTTAACTCCTTCCTTGCTCTTACTAGCGACATTGGACAAGCAAGTTGACCACGTCTTAAGGATAATTGACAGCATTCTACCTGTATCTTTTGAGGGAATCCTTGTAAAGGTCAAGAAGGTGCTGTAGGGCTTCATCTTTACTATATTTCGGCTTAAATTTTGGTGCACCCCACCATTTTGAAACAGGGTTGCATGTTACGACCACAACATTGTCAGTATATGGAATATGTAGGTACTTGACATGCTTGTTTTCTGAGAGCAATTTTCTGCAGAACACATAATAGTTAGATATAAACATTTAAAAGAACAAACCATATGGCAGATTTTTAATTACATTAATGGATGTCTGTATGTATATATATATGTATATGTATATGTGTATCCGTTCAATTGTTCAAGATTTTTAGGACAAAGCCCCAGTAGTCTTTACAAAGTGGACTGAGGTGCTTGCACATAAGATGATCAAAAAATTACTTGTGGTTCTTCCTGATGTCTTTCACGTTTGACATGAAGGTGTGCTCCACAAGCTCTTGCCTCTCAACACACTGCAATGTGACTTCAGCAACCACTCCAAGGCCTCCAAGACCACAACGAGCCAGATAAAATAGCTCTGGATCTTTCTCTCTTGAGATCTCCATAGTTCCTTTAGCAGGAGTCACCAGTTTCATACTGACCACCTGTTCGTCAATAGGTGGCAATCTTGCACCAGTACCATGTGCCCCAACCTAGAGAAACACAAACTAATTTCAAATTACAATACACAGGAACCCAAGACAGAGTAGCTAAAATTCAGCAAGCATTTCTATACCGGTTGATTGTTTTCTAAAGATCCAAACCTACATTTCTGTTTAGCAAGCACAAAACTTCCACAAAAATACCAGCAACATTTAGCAAGTGTAGTTTCTAAAAATACAAGAGATACACTTCAAAGGCAACCCAAGGTTACCCAACAAAAAGCTCGCATTGAATAATTGATACGCAAAGAGATGTAAGCTAAACTTCAGGAAGCCTATCAAACTTCATTACCAAATGATTCCCCTCCACTTCAAACATTTCCATACCAACTGACTCCTTTATAAAGATCCAGATTTTCATTTCTGTTTCGCAAGCACAAAACTTTCACTTATAAACCAGCACTGACCCTCTAAACTTTTGCAACTCCAAGTTCCAAAAACGTGAGCAGACGCATTTTAAAGGCAATCCAGAGAAAAAAGCTCACTTCTTTACTAAAAGTAACAAATGCAAGAATCACCTGGATAATGCCACCAATCTGCTGCTCTCTAATCGAAGCAAAATTCTGCAAAGTAAGGCCGTAATCCTTAATCCCATCAACCAACTGTTGAACCCTTATCCCAGCTTCAACTCTGACCCTCTTCTTCTCTTTATCCACCTCCAAAACCTTATCCATAAGCGCCAAATTGACCATGCCAGCCCTCGCCAGCCCAATACCGTTCGGGGACAACCCGGACCCAACTGGTCGGATCCTGCCTTGTTTCTCATTAGATTCCTTCACCAACTTCTCCAACTCTTCAATGTTCTCGGGTTGATAAAAGTTTCGGGTGTGGACCTCGTGAGTTCCACTCCAGTTGGACACAGTGTGGAGGTCCTCCGGCAACGGTGCGTAACGGAAAAATTGAGCCTTTTTATGTTTAACGTTTTCCGGGAACGGGAAAGAGTAGTAAGTGGCGGCACCACAGAAGAGGACGAGAGCTGTGTAGCCAATGTACTTGCGGAGCTCTGCATCTGAAGATGACCCACTTGAGGTTGAGAATGATCGAGTCGGATACAACGAGTTTAAAGGGTTTTGTGGAGTTCTCGCGGCGGACCTAGCGGTTACCGGGAGGGTTTTAGGGGTGGGGTGACGGTGGAGGGACTGTAGGGAGCGTTTTAGAGAGAAAACTCTGAACATCTTCCGTGATCTGTGCAGAGTTCACTGATGACTCGGGGAGAAATGAGGTTTTGTGGTTGACCATTTTCTTATAAATATAGATTAAAATTTAAAAGATGTTTTGACAATTAAATCTAAAAATTTTTAAAATTAAAGATTTATGTTTGAATACTTAATTAATAATTAATCTTACGAGTTAAAAATCTTCGTAATAAAAGTCAATCTTACAACATAGGAAGAATAAAAGTCAATCTTACAACATAGGAAGATTCATGTCTGCATGAAAAATCTCCAACTTCCTTGGAATGTTCATGTATGCGTTTTCTTGTTTCTACAATTCATCATTTCTGATGCAGCGCTAATGAGATCAAAATAAGAACCAGAAACAATCAAATCCAAGCATCAGAAACTTTAAATGGACACAAAACACAGGAAACAAGAGTTCAGAGAAACATAATCTGATGGAAACCTTTGACCGATGTTCTTGGATTCGTAGCAATCCATCGCTTCCCCGCAAGAACTATCAATGCAGTCAACAATGACTGCTGGAATCCAAAAATGACTGTCTTGCACTACTGTATTTCACTTTCAAGGATGAATTCTCAAACATCCTTTTCAGGAAGTTGATTTCTCACTGGATGGTCATACAGAAGCTTACTATTACATTCTTACCATAATTGCATGGAACATTCCTCAGATTGAGTTGGACTTGGACTTGTCGACAAAAGTCTTCTTTCGTTTCTCATTAGTAATAAGACCACACTCAATCAGATTGAGTTGAACTGTCAACAAAAGTCTTCTTTCGTTTCTCATTAATAATAAGATCACACTCAAGAGTTTATTATCCTAGGTCATAACAAGTTGATAGAAATTTTTTTTCCTTTTTCGCTCCATATTGGCACTTAAAAGGGACATGAAAACGTTAAAAAGGAAAGGGAGAAATGAAAGTTCTCCTGATAGGTCCACACGAGAAGCTACAAGCTTAGTGGTATAACGCGCACCTCTGATAATTGCTACACATACCTGATAGACAATCATTATCCTTCAAAAGATGGGGAGAAGAGAGGTTAAGGTGAGTCTGCTGCTCTCTGGTGGGCATCCTGTTACAAACATTCAAGCATTTTGGTCTTAAAAACATTTCAGTACAAGTCAGATTGTTCCAGTATTTTGATGAATCCAGCAATAAGTTCTAATGTGCCTGAAGAAGCTCATTGCTTTTCTGGTTAAATTCATCTTTTTGCTGTCTCATCTTTTAACTAACTCACAAAGCTAGTTTTCCAACTTCAACCATCAGCAGAAGTCAACTATATATCTAAAAGAAGCTAAACAACACAGAATTACAGTAAACTCTGCAACTAAAATGAGTTAAAGGATAGTTACATTTTACATCACCATAGTAATGACATAAAAGTCAGAGAAACCGAAAGCGTCGAACAGCAGAGTTACAGATTATTCTGTAGAATCCTTAGTTTGCATAACATTCTAGCCCTGACTGCATCTCAGCAAATTGTTGATTGTGAGTGATCTCCCAAATGATAACTAAGAAAAGTATTCCCTTGATACCCATTTCTCCTGATACCTCCCGTATGAGTGAGTTGCAGCTGAGAACTCATTTAAGTGAAACGGATCCGGTTCAATGCCATAATCTGTCAATGGTCTATGTTCAAGAACATCATCATGGCTTTGCACAAATTCAGGGATCTCAATCTCTCCTTTCTTAATATAATCCCAGAGGTACTGAAGGCGGTTTATGTACTTAATCTTCCAATACAAGCTACAAAACCCAGAAAAAGAAGTAAAAATAATGTTAAGGTCGAGATCTAATCGAGAAGACAATGGCACATATCAATTAATACCTCATTACAATTAACATAAGTTATTTTGTTTTCACACTTCTATCACCGTTTGAGAAACTCTTCCAACCTTCTACGAAGAACAACAACCATCGAAATGTTTACTCCATGTCTTAATTCTTATAAACCAGGTATACACAAAGTACCATCTATTAATAATCCCGAGTAGTGTACACCAAATAATCATTCAAATAGATACCTATTAGCAGATCTTGATTTTGGAATATGCGCAATGATGTTAAATATGCAATGAAATTGATATATAAATTCACTGCAGCCTATGAAGTTATCCAATATTGAAAATCATTGTTGTGTAACACTTAAACAACTTCTGAAAATGAACAATCAAGCACATCCAAGCATTCCACATGAATTCCCGGATGGATTTCAGATCCTACTTAAAATTTATCCCCTTCCAATATTAATATTCCTCACTGGAAAATCCATGAATATGCTCCAGAATTAAGTGAGTTAACAAGTCTTTTCCATCAGAACTAGGTTTTATCAGTTTTATGCTTCTAAGACTGAAGATACAACTCACCCTCCACTCAGGAAGAATCGACCAAGTGTGGCAAAAGCAAGCCTTGAACGAAGCCCTGGGTGAATGAAGTACATAACTTGAAGCCTGTCCTTGTATTCAACAGGTAGCTCTTCATAAATCCACCTCAGGATAGTCATGCCAGGTGAATTTTCCTCCTTTTGCACAGTGCTATGGATGTAAACAATGCAGAATGGTCCTTCGGGTAATTCACTGCAGATTTTGTGGAAAATATACTTCTTCAGCCGCTCCCCACTAACCACTTGAGCTGTGTATCAATACCACAAACAAATTGCACATCGCATTAAGGCAAGAAATGCTAACACTAAACTAGAAACAAACATGAACATTAAGGCAAGAATGCTAACACTAAACTAGAAACAAACAAAAACAAGATCACCCAAGAGGGAAAAAACTAAAGGGAGATGCTGTCAAAGCAGCAGCCATAGGCATACAACGGGAATCAGCAGCTTGGCGAACAAATTCATTAAGGAGAAACCTTGGGTAAGCAGCTGAAACACAACTTCTCAATAGGTACAAACTTCCTATCCCATACTTCAAAAGAAACTTTCAGTCATTACTCGAGCTTCTCAGATCATTCAACAAAAGAAAATTGCTCTACATACCCATTAAATCCATACTTCAAACATCCCCACCCCATTTCCAAACTCTCAATCGGTCTTGAACCCATAAAGGGTAAGTCATTTCGTCAGCCAACAACATCTTTCTTTTCAGGACATCAGAAAGCTTGAAGACTTCACCAATTTTACCTTGAACCCATAAAGGGTTAGCCATTTCATCAGCCAACAACATCTTTCTTTTCAGGAAATTAGAAAGCTTGAAGACTCCACCAAGAGTTTAAGCCA